>JAKTRJ010000058.1:0-77305 GCA_030579655.1 Liangdongia dryadoides
TTTATATTTTTTTATTTTTTTTTTTAATAACATAAATATTTATTATATATCTATATTGTATATATATGAAAAAATTTATAAAATATAACTAGACAACTTTTTCAAAGATCTATTCAACCAATCTTAAGATTATCTGATGCTTTAGATGGTTAATATATCCTTGTATCAATGAATCCTAACCTTTTATTATTATAATATAAGATTAATTCAAAAGTTTAACAAAGGACTTACAATTATTGTTTTAATTAAATTTCAATAAAATTAATAATAGTACTACTATAGTAGTAAATCAGCACATAGCGAAGTATTAGTCGCTTTATAGCTCTGAAATTGTACATTTAAATAATTCTATGTTAAAATTTAGAGAGTTTATTTACTAATATACAATAGAATCATTTGATTTTAAATTGTACTTTAATAAATATACACTGTTACATATTGAAAAAAAAAAATATTAAAAAAATTTACAAAATTATATAATATTTCACAGTTTATACAGAATATTATTGTAATTTGGTGTTGGTAATTTAATACCAGTTCTTTGCTACTTTTTTATTGCATTTTTAACTATAAAATGCCTTAAAATTTTAAGAGAAAACTAATGCACTGATAACCTTTATAGTGATTCTATTCCATACTGCAGGAAGATCAATCGACACGAGCTAAAATTTCAAGTTAAAAAATAATGCAAATAACATTTATCAGTCCCATTCAACTCCGTCAATCCATCAAAAATGGGATTGGGTATCAAAGAACCTCTTTATGATGGTGATATAACTGGGACATTTGAAATGATCAACCAAAATTCCGATAATGAATCAACAACAAGGCCCGATAATAAAGATGAGATTCGAACTACAGATTTAAAAACAACAAAAAATGGTATAGTACTGAATCCACAACCACATGATGATCCTAATGATCCTTTAAATTGGCCCATATGGAAGAGAGATTCGTCTTTATTAGTACTTGGATGGCATTGTTTTGTTGGTGGTGGGCAAGGTTCAATGCTAGCAGCTGGTATGACTGAGATGAGAATAGAATTTCAAGTTTCTAGTAGTACAATTCAATATCTTGTTGGTGGGTTTATGTTATCATTGGGGTTTGGTGCTCTTTTCTCTTCACCAACAGCTCTTTTATTTGGGAAAAGAATTGTTTATATTTTAGGTATTGTTATTTTTATTGGTGGGGCAGTTATGGGTGGTTGTGCTAATTCCTTCAAAAATTTAATGAGTGCTAGAGTTCTTACAGGGATTGGAATGTCTCCTGTTGAATCATTACCAAGTTCCACTATTGCAGAGATTTATTTCCATCATGAAAGAGCTTATAGAGTTGGAATTTATACTTTGCTATTATTAGGTGGTAAAAATTTGGTACCAATGTTTTCTGCATTTGTCTTTCAAAATCTTGATAGACATTGGTTATTTTGGATTAATGCAATTATTGGTGGAATTGATTTAATTCTAACAATATTGTTTGTTCCGGAAACTTATTGGAATAGAGCTCCAACTCCTAACAAGAGATCTCAAGAAGAAACTCAAAGTGTAAGAAGACCTATAAGGCATACCAGTGATTCTATTTTTGATAAAGAACAATATTCACTAGATTCTAAATTTTTTGATCAAGAAAAACTAGAAATTGAAAAAAAACCATATTTCAAAGAATTACATATTTTAAGTGGTCGTCATACAGCTGATGAATGGTGGAAAGTTTTTCTTCGTCCAGTTGTTTTATTATGTTGCTACCCTCATATATTATTTGGAACATTTATTTACTCATTTGCAGTTATTTGGTTAATTATGATTGCTGAAGTTATTTCTGATATTTTTACACATTCCCCATTTCATTATTCAAAATTATCTATAGGTTTATTTTACTTATCTCCATTTATTGGTGGTGTTTTAGGTTCATTAGTTGCTGGTAAACTTTCAGATATCTTAATGAGATGGGTAGTTAAAAGAAACAAAGGTGTGTATGAGCCCGAGTTTAGATTATTTATGGTTTTCCCATCAGTTATTGCAACTTCTATAGGGTTAATGGGGTATGGTTGGTCCTCCGATGTTGATCATACTTGGGTTGCACCTGTGATTTTGTTTGGTGTGTTATCATTTGGTTCTTCTTTAGCTTCTACAACATCAATTACATTTGGTGTTGATTCTTACAAAATATTTGCTGCAGAATCTTTAGTTGCATATAATGTTGTTAAAAATGTTATGGGATTTTTCTTTTCGTTATTTAATAATAGTCTTAACAACAAGATTGGACACAAACAAGCATTTATTGTTTATGGTTGTATAGAAATTTTCATTGGGTTATGGGCTATACCATTATACATCTATGGTAAAAAAATTAGGAGGTTTACAGATTCAAAACAGTTTATGAGATGGTTTTATAAAAAACCTTAATATTTTTTAATGTTTTACGTTACGTTAATAAAAAAATTCACCAGATATTATTAATAAATAATATCACATTTTATCTGTTGTACGACTTGTAAGTAAGTATGCATAAACCTGCATAATTGTAAATGAATCGAAAAAATTTATCAGATATTTGAATACCTATAAAAACTGTTTATTGTGACTAAAACACAATTATTTAATTCAATGTTACAGTACTTTTAATATACAAAGAAAACATATAATTCAATGTATAAAGTCTAGTTATAATCTATGTTTTAATTATGCTTGATAAGTTTTGTAATCAGTGTAACCATTTTCACCAACATAGAAAGTTGATCTATCATATGGAGTCAACTTCAAACCTTTAGCAACTCTTTCAACCAAATCTGGGTTAGAAATGAAGTAACGACCATAAACAATAACAGTATTACCCTTTTCAGCTTCCTTTACAGCAGCTTCAGGATGTAATGCAAAGTTACCAGCTTTCAAGACAACACCTTTCCAGATAGTATAAATAAAATCAGTCGTAGCATTAACAGCCTTTTCACCTTCTTTAGCATTGAAATCAGTAACTCTTGGTTCAACTAAGTGGATGTAAGCCAATCTTTTACCAGCTTGAGCTCTTTTCTCTAGTTCTGCGAAAACATATGCGTATTGAGCAATGATGATTGGATCATCAACACCAGACATACCACCAAACTTACCAAATGGGGAGAATCTGATACCAACTTTATCAGAACCAACGGCATCAATAACGGCATCGATAACTTCTAGAGAGAAACGAGCTCTGTTTTCGATTGAACCACCATATTCATCAGTTCTCTTATTTGAAATTGGATCTAAAAATTGGTTCAACAAGTATGAGTTAGCATTATGAACTTCAACACCATCTGCACCAGCTTCAATGGAGGTTTTAGCAGCATGGACATAATCTTTGATGTATTGTTTGATTTCATCTTTAGTCAAACCATGTTGTGGGTTCTTAGCTTCTAGAGCAGCTTTTTTAGCATCTTCATCAGTATAAACATCATCAGAAGCAGAGACATATGGTAAGCCATCTCTTGCTAAGGTAGCTGGGTAAGATTGACGACCTAAAGCCCATAGTTGTTGGAAAACAATAGATTTGTTGGCATGAATAGCCTTAAAGATCTTAGACCAACCTTCAGCTTGATCTTTGTTGTAAATACCTGGACAATGATCGTAACCACCAGCACTTGGAGAAATAAAAGTAGCTTCGGTAATAATTAAGGTACCTTCAGCCTTTGATCTTTGGCCGTAATAAGTAATCATCTTTTCAGTTGGAACACCCCTTTGAGTGTTTCTGAAACGAGTTAAAGGAGCCATGGCAATTCTTTGTTTGATTTCATTCTTACCAATTTTTAATGGCTTGAAGACAATTGTATCTTTCAATGGTTGGATTTGTTCTGTAGACATGATGTGTTGTTCATAAATATTTGATTGAGATTATGTCAATTGGTGAACTGGGATCAATTATAATGGGTCGATATGTCTTCTTTTATAAGTGTCAAACTTTCATGTAAGATTATTAATTGATCTGATTAATAATGTTGTTTTAGTGCGATCTGTAAACCTAAGAAACCCCCATAAAAGTGGTAAAGATGGATAAGAATAGTATTTCTTTTGGCCGTTTAGGGCACTATATGTGACATAAATAGAATTATTAATGAATTTTTAAAAGAAAAGTGTGTTTTTAATGGTTGTTAATCAGCTACTGGTGAGATACCTCTACAGAGTCGATATAAGTAATCAGGAAATACAGGAATTAAGCTTCTGGAAAAGAAAAAATGAAATGAAAACAAGACTTTCGCAAAGGTTCTTTCATGGAATAGGGTATAATAGAACTTAGTAGGCACATCATGCGGCAGCAGAGGAACGAGCACCTTCAATTTGAAATCAACTGAAAATACAAATGTTTAAAAATATTATTAGTTCCATTCTTTTCAATACCATGCAACACCAGTTTATGATGTCTTAATTGCTTTATGTTTAACATTTATTTCTTTTTAATTTCTAACAAGCTTTCAAATATTGAGTTTGAAATCTTAGAATCTGTTGATGCAAATTTCACCGAGGCTCGACAGCATTGATAATTTCAACTTTTAGCGATGATGTAATTAAGTATTGTTAAAGAATTTTTAGATTCAAAAACGAGCAGTTGAAGAAAATTAGTTTGTTAGTTAGATAAATAAAGTATAGCACTTAATGGATGTTTTTAACTTATTGGAAATGGTCATATTCATGCATAATTATGCATATGGCTGTTTATGAATGAGAGAAAAGGGTTTTAATTTCCTGTAAAAATCGAGAATATCTACAATAATAGTTTCTAAAATGTAATTTATAATCTGATCGTCTAACCTTGGTAAGTTTTGTAGTCAGTGTAACCATTTTCACCAGCACAAAAAGTTGATCTATCATAAGGTGTTAATTTCCAACCATTAGCAATTCTATCAACTAAATCTGGATTGGAAATAAAGTAACGACCATAAACAATAACAGTATTACCCTTTTCAGCTTCCTTGACAGCAGCTTCAGGATGTAATGCAAAGTTACCAGCTTTCAAGACAACACCTTTCCAAATACTGTAGATAAAATCTGTAGAGGCATCAATAGAGGTATCATATTCAGTCAAATCAGTGACTCTTGGTTCAACCAAATGAATATATGCCAATCTATTACCAGCTTTAGCTCTTTTTTCTAATTCACCAAACAAATAGGCATATTGAGCAACAATGTTTGGTTCAGAAATACCAGACATACCACCAAAAATACCAAATGGGGAGAATCTGACACCAACTTTATCAGCACCAACAGCATCAATAATGGCATCAATAACTTCTAGAGAGAAACGAGCTCTATTTTCGATTGAGCCACCATATTCATCAGTTCTCTTATTTGAAATTGGATCTAAAAATTGGTTCAACAAGTATGAGTTAGCATTATGAACTTCAACACCATCTGCACCAGCTTCAATGGAGGTTTTAGCAGCATGGACATAATCTTTGATGTATTGTTTGATTTCATCTTTAGTCAAACCATGTTGTGGGTTCTTAGCTTCTAGAGCAGCTTTTTTAGCATCTTCATCAGTATAAACATCATCAGAAGCAGAGACATATGGTAAACCATCTCTAGCTAAGGTAGCTGGAGTGGCCTGACGACCTAAAGCCCATAATTGTTGGAAAACAACAGATTTATTGGCATGAATAGCTTTAAAGATCTTAGACCAACCTTCAGCTTGATCTTTGTTATATATACCAGGAGCATAATCATAACCACCAGCACTTGGAGAAATGAAACTAGCTTCGGTAATAATTAAGGTACCTTCAGCCTTTGATCTTTGGTCGTAATAAGTAATCATCTTTTCAGTTGGAACACCTCTTTGAGTGTTTCTGAAACGAGTTAAAGGAGCCAAGGCAATTCTTTGTTTGATCTCATTCTTACCAATTTTCAATGGCTTGAAGACAATTGTATCTTTTAATGGTTGGATTTGTTCGGTAGACATTTTTTTTTTTAATAACGATAGTATTTATTTGATATGGTGTTTGTAATATTGTATATTTAAGAGAAAAACAGTTTTAAAATTAACATAATGCATTTCTTTTATAACCTTTATGCAGATTACAAATCACTTGGATTAATAGAGCCAGTAATCCTGATCCGTTAAAAATGAACAAATATTCATGTAAAAAGCTATATATTACTAATATTCAAATGTTGTTTTCATTTTATGGCTTTTTTTACAATATTTGAGATACCGAGGATGCAGACTTAATAGATGTAAATAGTAATTCCTTTGACATTGTAGTCTTGAGAAGTCTTGTAGTTAACGAAACTTTCTTCTTAAGAAGCATAAAATGTCCTTCTATCAAATGGTGCCAATTTTCAGCCATTTAACAGCAAAACCAGGATTAGAAAATGAATTGACACTCATGCACAATTTCTCTCAAAGATGCTTCAAACAAAGTTGCCACATTTTAGACCAGCTACTTTCCGAATAGTGTTAATGAAATCTTGGTGGTATAATCTTTGATATACTGTTACAACATACTTATTCATATTCACCAGTATTTCACTTATAGCAGAAACTAATCTGAGTACAATTATGTTACCAACTTTTATTAATTAAACAATATAAACATTATACATAAATAAATCAATCTGTTCAATCAGTATCTGTCATGATGCCTAGTAGATCTTGCTAACACCATGTCTTCAGTAGATTGTTTTCATTTTGTGATGCCTAATCACTTGTACTTACTCCCATCTTGTTCTTAAAATCTGATATTATCAACTACTATAACTCAGATAAGGAACCAAGAGCAAGCACATATAATCCATGATAATACACCATGATCAAACGATCAGAATAAGAGACAAAATCTCATTAATCTTTTTATCCTTTAGAAAGTCATAAAAACTTCGTCAGTTCGAATTTCCTAAAAATTATAATATTTTTTGGTGTTCGGGTGTGAAAAATTGTTCAATTTTCAATTTACAGCGTTAAAAATTATCAACATTATTACAAGATTTGATATTGAAATAAACAAAAAAATACAAATGATGTTGAAATCTCTGATAGGAAAACAAGTGCGTGGATTTGCCACCACAGTTAGACTTTCACAAGAAGTTAAAACCACACCATCAAACTCCACAAGTTCTTTATTTAAGAAATTAAAGATTGAATCTGAAGAAGAAAAAATTGAACGTACACCACCTATTGCACCACATTTAGTTCCAAGAATTAATGCTGGTACAACATATGATCCATTTGATTTTTCCATTGCAAGAGTTTATTTGAATCAAAAGAATAGAAAAAATAAAACTATGGGATTTAATCCAAAAGTTGATTTTACTAAAAAAAAAGGACCAAATCCTTTAGATTTTTGGACAAGTCCAAGAGTTTTAAGTGCATTTGTTTCAAATACTGGTAGAATTTTCCATTCTGATGTTACTGGTTTGAAACCAAAACAACAAAGAAGATTGGCCAAGGCCATTAAAAGAGCTAGAGCTGCTGGATTAATGTCTAGTGTTCATAAGGATATTAGTCAACTACCTCAATAAATAAACTAATTGGTCTGTACATACAATATATAAATTTACATTATTAAATGAATAATTATTATTATTATTATTATTATTTACCTTCAAGTAGGTTCATATCTGGACTTACAACTTTAACATAAACATCAGTACCCCAACCAAAATAAGATTGTAATTCCAAACTACCACCAAATTGTTCAACATAGGCCTTTGTTAATGGTAATCCATATCCCATTCCAGCAACATTATCAATATCTTCACCAGGCATTGTATTTTCACCCATTGGTTCTTCTTTATCAACAGTACTAAAACTATAATCAAAGATGTTAGCTTCAACTTCTGGAGTGATACCACCACCACGATCTCTGAATCTAATTTCTAAGGATTTATTTTTATTTTCTTTATTTTTTTTTTCAACAACAGTAATTAAAACTGGTTCATCTGCATTACCAGATTCAATATGAGCTCTAATAGAATTCTTTAAAATTTCAGTAAAGATATAATCTAAATGATTACCAATATATGGGAATTTAATATCAGCACCATGATCAATTTTAATTGGACATTGTTTATAATATTTAATAAATGTCATATCATTAACAAATTGTGATGCATTATGTAATAAATCACCAATAGGTAATTTTGTGTTAATAATACCAATATTATTCGGCTGTGGATCAACTAAATTGATATAATTTGTAGTGATTGTATCCATATTAATTTTATCTCTAAAATGAGAATTTAAAAATGAAATAATTTGATTTCTTGGTAATAATGAAGAAACTTCTTGAAAACCTTGAGATAAAGAAGGAATAGCATCTTTATGAATTTCAGAAAATTCCATTAATTTATCATGAACTTCTTCTTGAGAATCATTATTAAAATCTAATTCTAATAATATTTTTAAAGATTCTAAATATAAACTATAAGTTTTAGCAATATGAGGATTTAAAACACAAATATATGGTAATTTTCGAAAACTTGATAATCTTTTGGTATTATAAATAGTTAAATAGTTAACTGTAGCAATTAATTTACTTTTAGTATCTTTTTGTGATAAACTAATTAATGAATTTAATGAAATTGGTGGTATTTTCTTGATAGAATAATCTGTGATAAGACGCTCTAAAGAAGATCTAATATTGTATTCTTCTTCAAATGTATATTGTCTGAGTATTTGTGAATTGGATGAAAACCGTCTAACAAACTTTAGCATCTTGTTTTGAATTATTTTCTTCTTAGTTTATTTATTTACATATCGTGATGATTTTTTTAATTTTTAAAAAATTTCCTCTTCTTTTGGTTAACAATAAAACAATAAAACAAATTTTTGTTAAAAAGAGAAATTTGTTGTAAAAATTGGGTTTTTAATGGTAAAATTATCTTTAAAAACAATTGTTACAATGATTTAATCAACAACTAAAAGACAAATTTTTTATAATTTCTTCTTCACCTTTTTTTATAACTATACGCAACCTGCATCAACCTGCATTTAAAAACTAAACTTGAAAAAATCCAACATCAACTTTAAAGCCATCTTTTGAACAATACAAAATACACACTATGTCAACGATAGATGATTGCCCTATTTGCTTTACTAACTCAACTACAACCATTTCTCAAACTCCGATCACAATAAATTGGATTCAATGTTCAAAATGTTCACAGTGGTATCATCTCCATTGTTTACACCTTCTTAAATCTGAAGCAAATAAAATTGCTTCATATCATTGCCCAAACTGTGTTAAGAAATATGGACCTTCATTATATAGAAGAGTATCAAGAAGAGTTAGAACAGTTATTGATTATGTTGCTTTGGATTCCGGTGATGTTAATAAGATTACATTAAAGCATCATCCTCATGTTGAAAGTTTTGTTGAATCTAAATTAAATGATAAAGATATAACAGTTATTAAAGGTGAAGAATTAAGTTATAAATATGTATTAAGTACAAAATTACCATATCCAGTGAAGATAAATAATGATAGGGAAGGTTTAGGATTTATTATTCCAAATTCTTTTAATATAGATACATTAGTTGAATCAATGGGGGAAGAATATCCAATGGAAATAATGGATGTTTTAACTCAAAATGGTGCAAAAAATGGTTGGAATTTAGGTCAATGGAGAGATTATTTTAAAAGTCCTAAATCTGAAAGAGATAGAATTCTTAATGTTTTATCTTTAGAAATTAGTAAATCTTTAATAGGTGAACAAATTCATAGACCAAAATATGTTCAAGATGTTGATTTAGTTGATAAAGTTTGGCCAATAGAATTATTAGATTCTAAACCATGTGTTAAAAAATATTGTTTAATGGGAGTTGAAGATTCATATACAGATTTTCATTTAGATTTTGCCGGAACATCAGTTTATTATACTATAATATCAGGTTTAAAAACATTTATGTTTTTCCCACCAACTGAATTTAATTTAAAAAAATATATTCAATGGATTAAAAAATCAGATTTAAGTGAAAAATTCTTACCAGATTTAGATTTACAAAAAGGAATTAAAATAAGTATTGGTCCAAATGATGTTTTAATAATTCCATCTGGTTGGATTCATGCAGTTTATACTCCAATTGATACTATGGTTATAGGTGGGAATTTTCTTACAAGTTTTAATTTAGAACAACAATTAAAAATAGTTCAAGTTGAAAATGATACTAAAGTTCCAAATAAATTTAAATTTCCAAAATTTGATCAAGTTATGTGGTTTACTTGTAAAGCAATTGTTGATGGGAAAATTAAATCAAATGAAGTTGATAAAAATGGATGTTTAAAATTATTACAATTTTTAAAAGATAGAAAAGGAAAAATTAATAATGATGTTGGAAAATTTATTGGAGATGCTTCTATTTTATTGAATGGATTAGAAAATTTTATTTCAGATAATTATCAAAAAAGAACATTAGAATCACCACTAATTGCTTCAAAAAAAATTAAAACTGAAGAATAATTACATATAATGAATAAACGACTACAATTTAAAATTTAAATAATAAATATTAATTAACCATTGTAAACACTAGTATTAAAATAAATTCAAACTCTTTTTTTTTTTGTTTTTTGTTTTTTAAGGAATATAAAATAAGTATAGAATAGTGAAATCTCATCTCAAAGCCAACATAGAACGTAATCTTGCAACTTCAGCTTCTAATTCTTGGTTTTTAGATGTCAAATCTTCAACCTTATCTTCCAATTGGGTCATACGTTCTAATTTTCTAGCTCTTGAACGACGAGCAGCTTCAGTGTTTCTAGCACGCTTTTGAGCAACAGGATCTTTATCATCATAACTAATTGGTGATAATGGTGCAGCACGAGCTTTTCTGTTATAAGTAACAACACCAAATTGATCTTTTTCGGCATCAGAAACTAAACTTCTCTTACTACAAGAACCTTCTGAAATAATACCAGCTTCAGAAGCTGAACGCTTTGAAGTGGTAAAAGTTGAACCTAAAGCATCAATGGATAATTCCGGAGTCATAGCTGGGGAAACACTAGTTGATGTTGGAGCAGAACCAGCCAAGATAGAAGCAGCACTAGCCTTCATAGAAGTAACTGGTGTTGATAAAGATCTTGGTTCAGCAGGTTTTGGGAAAGACATTTCACTTTGTTCAAATAGTGGTTTCCAGCTGTCAACATCCAATTCAACATCTTCAAATAGTGGAGTAGCACTAGCAATAGATGGAGAAAATACAGACTCCACAATTGAAGAATGTAATTGTAATGGAGTGACAGTACCAACAGAAGGTGATAGTTCTGGAACATCAACCTTATCAATTAATGGAAAATCAAAAGCCTCATCTTCAGTCTTAACAAATTGACTAAAGACCGACTCACCTAGAACTTGTCTTGGTTTTGATTCTTCCATAGTGACTTGGTTAATGAAATGATCAAAAGAATTTTCAGATAATTCAAATAATGAAGCAGCAGAATCTAATTGGGTTTTAGTAGCACTTAATGACATTTTTGTAATAATAGTTGTAGTAGTAATAGTAATTGTAAAAAATAAAATTCAAAAAAATAACACTTTAGTTGATAGTAATAATCTCTCTAATAAATGGGGATATATGATAATAACAATTTAATGATTGATAGGAATAGTTGTAAGCAACGTCATTTTGGACGGATTTGTTTGATTTAATTCACGGACACATTTTAGGAAATGGATAATAAAGTCAAAAACACCAGTATTGATAACAATAATGATTCTTCTTTTCTCTTTTAAATAATAAACACACTTTTTTATAATTTAAAGGAACTCTTTTTAGTTTAATCTAAATAAAAATTCTTTTTTAATAACTCTTTTTATGGGGGTCAAATAATTTATAGACACATTTTGATCAGCACTCTGTAGTAATCTCTCTGTAATAATAATTCAATAATAATAATAATAATAATAATAAACGCTTAGGTGGATAATTAGTGTAGATAAAATGTAATTGTGTGTTTGTAGTGTGTGTTTTTTTTTTGACTTGATGATAAAATAATAAAATTGGAATGAAGTTTAGTGGGAAGTTGAATTTTTTATACTTTTTTCAAAGTGAGTCACTCTTTTTTTATGCATTAATTACCAGTAATCAAATGACAGTTAAATTTGAACTTGTTAAAAACAACTAAAATTGTATATAAAAAACCGTTAAATTGTAAATAAATTTAATAATTAGAATCTACAAAATTATAGAATTATAATCATCTAATTTTTTTGATTAAATTATCATTAATAATTAATTTATTAACAATTTATATCGTTTAGTAATCTTAATTCCTGTACAGGAATCCAATTCACCGATACAGGAGATTTGACATCAGGACAATCGTAGCCAATAAGAAACACGCTTCGCTGGAGACATGTGACTGTTTACTTTCCCACTTTTTTAAAAGCCTCAAACTGTTGATGGTGTTTGGTTGTTACAAATCCACTTATCAGCTAGGGTTGGTAACAACAGACGACGCTATCTATGTTATCAATTAATTAAATTGATAACAAATTGTGTCAAGATGGACCTGGGTGTCCTGTAGGCTGTAGGGGGAAATATTTTTAAACCCATTTTGTTTGCCTCTCTTTTCAGACTACATACTAATTAGTACACTTCCGGTTCATAGTTACTCTCTAGTGTAGTAAGGCATCATTTTGTAGCTCTCGCTTCCCGTTAATGGACAAAATTTAGTTCCCACACTGAGGCAAGGCACTGTAGCCGAGCGGACTTGAAAGGACTAGTCCTGGTGGAGTGAAGAATTATTATAGATAAAATGAGACTAAGATGGGACTTTTTTAAGTCTATCAAAGACTTTCAATAATTATTTACATAACAAACATTTAAAATTTAGTTACAAATTGTAAATATATCTATTTCATATATAAAGATACAGATGCAATTAATACCGAAATTTAAGATATTTCACACACAATTTGAAAGTTTTACTGTATTTTCCTCATGTAAATGCTTACTATTGATTTGCATGCAGCATATAAATTTACGAGATAATAAGTTAAAGAAATTAACAGTATTATGAAACAAATTCTTTAAAATTTTCAATTTTTAATGTAAAAATTTAATCATCTCTCGTTGTTCATATCCCAGTATTGATCATCTCTCAAAGTATACTAGATCTACTGATTGTACTAAACACCAATAATAGGTAAAAAAGATTACACTATTTAATAAGATGAGATAGACCCTGTAACTCGTGGGTAATTACAACTACAAAAAAGTTAACCATTCTATAAATAATGTATTAGCCCAGTATAATAATAATATTTTAAATATCACTCCATTTCCTTTTTTCCAATGCGATATAACATATTAATGCTAAAAATGATAATATAACTAAAAATACACCAAAATATTTATCAATAAATTGTTTCCTTTTTTTTTTACTTTTTAATTTTTTAATAAATGTAGATTCACCAATACTTGGATTTTTAATACTTTTTATTCCATTTGGATTAATTGAACAATCTTTACATTTTTTAATACATTTACATGTAATTTTTTTTAATTGTAAATCACCAATATAATAAGGTTCAAGCATCTCTATTGAATCTTGAGAATGTCCAACCTCATCAAATGCTTCAGTACCATCACAACCAGCACTATCAAATAAAACATCAGCACCTCCAGGATGAAGATCAATAAATTTCGTAATATCATAAACTTTATCATGAATAATCATCCATAAATCATCTTTAGTAGTATGTTTTGATATTTCTGCAAATGTGTATGTAGGTGTTTCTTGTGGTGGTGGGGAAGATTTTCTTGTTATTAGGGATCGTATCATTGTGTTTTATATCTATTTATGATAATGTGTAAATGCTAGTGATGCTATGAATGAAAATTTTTGTGTGTTGTAGTTATTGATGTAATGGAAAAAAAAAAGGCACAGTGGTCAACAAAAGGGTATTAAATAAAGAAGAAATAAACCAGAAATGCAACAAAATAATAAATTAAATTAAAAGGAAATGAAATATACAATATAATAAAAATAAATCCAAACTAAACTTTACATTAAATTTTTCCCAACAATAGAAACAATGTAAAAAAAAACATGACCGGAAATGGCATCACATGATTTAATTTCCGAGGGTCAAATTTTTAAAAAGGAGTTAATGAACGAAATGACAACAACAACAACAACAACAAACAACGTAAATTATAGTTATTATCAAAAAAAATGAGTAGAAAGAATGATAAGAATCAGCAGATATTAAAAGCATTGTTGAAAGAACCAGGTAACAACAACTGTGCTGATTGTAAAACAGCACAACATCCAAGATGGGCTAGTTGGAATTTAGGTATTTTCATTTGCATTCGTTGTTCTGGTATACATAGAAGTATGGGTACACATATTTCTCGTGTTAAAAGTGTTGATCTAGATAGTTGGACTGATGAACAAGTTGCTTCTATGGTTAAATGGGGGAACTTGAAGGCTAATAAATATTGGGAAGCTAAATTACCAAATAATCATCATGTTCCAGATGATTCAAAAATTGAGAATTTTATTAGAACTAAATATGATTTAAAAAAATGGGCTGCTGGTAATTTACCTGATCCTGCTAGTATTAGTGTTGACACTTCTGCTGCTACAAACAGTGTTTCAAATGGAACAAGATCATCATTAACAGGTTCTGTGAATCGTCCTCAAGTTAAAACTAATGTTCAAAGTAATAGTAATAATCTGTTAGATTTGGAATTTGGTTCTCCAATTGCTGCACCACAGCATCATTCAGTTAATAATAATAATAATAATAATAATAATAATAATAATAATAATAACAGCAACAACAGTTTTGCTCATTTGAATCAATCATCCTCTGCATTATCAGATTTACAATCATTGTCTTCATCTAATACTCCAACACCATCACAAAACAAACTACAGAATAAACAACAATACCCACAACAACAAACAGATAGTAGACCAAACTTGAAAAAATCTATTTTATCATTATACTCTACTCCACAAGCTGCTAATTCTGCCCCAGCTTTTTCAAGATCACCATATCAACAACAACAACAACAACAACAACAACAACAGCCAGTATACCAACAACAATCACAATTTAACCAGTGGAGTGCTTCTAATACTAGTGTTAATAACGCTGCTCCACTTGTTACAAATACACCAACTGCACCAGTTGCTTCAACAAATCACTGGGCTAGTAGTACAGATACTAAAAGTTCTATTCCATTAGATGATGAATTATTTCAAAACGTTTGGAAATAAAATTAAGATAGATTTAATAATTACATAAATATACAATACAAACATTTGTGCATTTAAAAATTTGGGATATATAAAAAAATTAATAATGTAGTTTAATGACCACCAGTGGTTGGTAAACCAACATAAGCTTTAAAAGAATCATAAATCAACCATTGCATACCAGTTAAAGTACCAATCATAATAATACGAACAGGTAAACCATTCCATAATCCAGAGAACCCAATTTTTTGATAAATTCTAGAAACAGCTTGACCAGTGGATTCTGTTGGTAATTTTTCACTATTAACTTTTGAAACCATAACATCAGCAGGATGAGAAACAGTTGCACAAAGAATACCAGCAATATAACCACCTAAGAAAGAAATACCAGTTTGAGTACCTAAAGAATATTCAGATTTCTTTTTTGGTAAATAATTATAAATAGCTTCAACAATTCTTTCAAATGAAGCAAATTTACACATAGTATAAGGAATTTGTCTAAACCATAATGGAACTAAACCTTTGTATAAACCAGCAACACCTTCTTTAGCAGTGATTTTTTTCCAACCATCAACAACATTATTAGCATATGGTGGAATTGTAGTTTGAGTCTTAACTTTAATAGCTTCCCATGGACATAACATAATATCAGCCAAAAATTCAGCAGTAGCAGAAGCAGATAAATATAATGTAGTTCTATAATTATGAGCATTTTCAGCACCAACCAATTCAGTATATTGTTCTTTAAAGAATTCATAAAAACCATATTTACCAGCACCTTGGAAAGAATAACCAATAGCAGTTGCACCAACACCGGTCCAAATACCACCAAAACCTTCAGTCTTAATAATAGTCTTTATACCTTGAATGTTTGAGGAATATAAATTTGGATCAACTTGTCTTCTACATTTAACTAAATCTAATGGAGTAACAGCAGAATGTGTTGGACCACAAGCTAAAATACCACCTAAAGTACAAGTATAATAATATTCTTTAGAATATAACTTAATACCTTTGAATTCATCTTTAATTTCTTGATTAATTTCTTTTAATTCATCATCAATCTTGGATGCAACAAAGAATTTATCACTAAAAGATTCACCAGAAGCAGCTTCAGAAGCAATTTTATTGTAATTTGACTTGTAGTTGTCATAAAAAGAACCTTCAGTGGTTGCCATTGGATTACGAGCAGGATTGAAATAACTGACTATAGAGCTCATCTTGTATGTTTTATATTAATACAATTGAATTATTCTTAATTGTAATAAAATTAAAAAGAAGGGATGTATAGTTTTTTTTTTTGCTAAATGGGTGATTAATCTCTTTATATACCGCAGAACGGTGAAAGCGGTTGAAACTAATTTTAAAAGGACGCTTTTTTAGACCCGTCTGAAAAGGTTTTTCCAATAGGAGACGAATTATTGATTTAAAGGTCCAAATTATTTCTAAATTGTTTACAATGTTTACTAATAGTTGTATTATTGTTGTTTTATGTATTGTACAATCATTTAATACCCAAAAATTCATTGTTGCTGTATTGTTAGATCGATCATTTGACACATCTGTACAGCAGCATAAGACATGGGAAAAAAAAGTATTTGAGAGAATCTACATGAGAATAAAATAATCCAATCATTCACTAAACATTTAAATCAATATATTAATCTAATTTCTTCTATCTTTATATCAACAATCAATCAATTTCTTTAATTTTCACCCCCCTTGTTTTAGATAATTTTTAAACTCATCCCATTCGGGGAAATATCAAAAATCTGCGTTGCAGCCGAATTACATTAATACCGAAATATGATTATGCAGGACACAGGAAATAAGACTTAAATCCGTATATAAGTAAATAATGTTGAATACGTGCTTAAATTTACGCACTACACAAAACTCCGGATCTTATTTTAGACACACTTTCCTGCTTAAACCCATGGCGTAAATATCAGCACTAAGTAAAGTTTGAGTATGCAAAAAAAAAAATTAATGCATCGCCAACAACAAAGCATAAAGTTAGTAAAAGTAATAAAACATAAATATAGTATACCCAATGTCAGATCTTTATGAAGTTTTAGGTGTGGAGAAAACTGCTACTTCTGCAGAAATTAAAAAAGCATATAGAAAATTAGCACTTTCACATCATCCAGATAAAGTCCCAGAAGATCAAAGAGAAACTTCAGAAGTTAAATTTAAAGAAATATCAGCCGCTTATGAAGTATTAATTGATGATGAAAAACGTTCCAATTATGATAATTATGGTGATCCAAATGGTCCTTCCATGGGAGGTGCTGGTTATGGTGGTGGTTATCCATATGATGATGTCCCAGATTTCGGTCCTGATGAATTCTTTAGTTTCTTTGGTGGTGGCCCAGGTTCTGGATATGGTGGTGGTCAAGGTGGTAGAGGACCAAGAAGAAGTAATAAAACTGAAGATGCTCAACTTGATGTTAAAGTTACATTAGCAGATTTATACAACGGGAAAACAATTAAAATTACTTCAACAAGAAATATTTTATGTCCATCATGTAAAGGTGTTGGTGTTAAACAAAATGCTAAATTTAAAGAATGTGGGGCTTGTAATGGTCAAGGTTTTACAAGAAAAATTAGAAGAGTTGGTCCAGGAATGGTTACTCAAGATTATGTTGATTGTACAACTTGTAAAGGTAAAGGTAAAGTTTACAGATCAAAAGATAAATGTAAAAAATGTGATGGTAAAACTACAGTGGAAGAAACTAAAATTTTAGAATTTAAGATTGAAAAAGGTTCTTCATTTGGGGATCGTATTGTTTTACCTCATGAATCTGATGAAGAATATGGGAAAGAAACTGGTGATGTCATTTTAACCATTCATGAGAAAGAAACTAAAGATACTAAAATTTTCACAAGAATTCATGATGATTTATATGTAGATGTTCATATTTCATTATCTGAAGCTTTATGTGGATTCAAAGAAAAAATTATTTTAAAACATTTAGATGGAAGATTATTAAGAATATCAAATCCAGTGGGTAAAGTTTTAAAACCAAATGAAATTCTAAAAGTTAAATCTGAAGGTTTCCCAGTAAAAAATTCATTTAGAAGAAGAGGTGATTTATATTTAAGAATTATTGTTGATTTCCCACCAGATTATTGGTTTAGTGAAAAATCTGAATTAGATAAAGTTAAGAATATCTTACCAACATCAAAATTAACAAATAATTCCAATTTCGAAGATGATGATGAAGAGGAAGAAGAAGAAGCTTCAAAGAGTAATATGGATGATGTTTCTTTTAAAATCATTCAAGAAAAAGATTTACCAGATTATGAAGAAGAAGATGAACATGAAGAATATGCCCACCAAGGTGGCGGTCCTCAATGTACTGCACAATGATTCAGTTCTTCTTTTATTCAAATTATTATATGTAATGACTAGTTTTCCCCATGATTTATTTTAGATTTACACTCACAAAATTGCATACTTGCTTAATGTTTTATTTCATTTCTTGTATATAGTTTCAAAGCAAAAAAAAAACACAACATTTTCAATCACTACAATTTTAATTATATTATATTATATAGCACATAATTTATTCATCTATACCCATGACACAACGTTGCAACTCAGCAGATGTTAAACCGTTTTCATACCCTGGTAGTTCATCGTTTTCACTAAAGCTATGTTGTCTTTGTTGTTGAAATTGTAATTGATGTCTATTACTAGAAACAAACGTTGGTTTCATAAAATGTGGATCTTGTCTTTGTAATTCACTAGATTTATTTGAAATTATGGAATTAGTATCATCACTATGATCAGAAAAATTTATTGGATATTCTTCTTCAATTTCCTCATTACTTAGTTCTCTAACAGAATCTCCAATAAATGGCATTATTGAACCTGGTGACAAATTTCTAATATGATCTAATTCCTCATCAGTAAATGGTTCATAATCTAATGGAACAAAAGGAATTTCTGGTTCTTTTTCAGGAATATATTCAATCTCATCTTCAAGGTCTTCATAATTTATTGTGCTAGTATTTGACTTAGTACCACTCTTATTCTTTATACTAAATATTTGTGCTTCTTGAGTATCATCATCATCTCTTAACACATTCAGTTTTTTAGTAACAGACTTCAGTGGTGTTCTCAACCTTCTTATTCTTCTCTTGCTTGCAGAATCTGGTAATCCACCTCTATTAATCGTAAATTCATGGGTTTTAACTTTATTATGATCTTTGTTTACCTCTTGAAATGAACCAGCATTTAATGAACTCTTAACCTTATTATTATTTCCAAATCCTTGTATCAAATTACCATTGTTTGATTTACCACCTAATGGAACCCTCTTGGTTTTCAATGCACCTTGTTGTCCATTTTTAACTGGTGTCTTAAAATTAATCTTTCTATTGTTATTATTATTGTTGTTTTGGGTTAACTTGTTCCCATTTTTAGCTTTTATTGGCGTCTTTGGAGCAGATCTAAGGACTTCAGTGTTCTCCTTATCAGCAAAGTTAACAGACATTTTCAAAGCAAAATCTCACCACCTTTATTTTTATTACTTGTAGATTGTGAAGAGCTTTATGTGTATATGTAAATACTTCTGTTCTATACACAAACCTAAGCGCCAAAATTTAGACACTTCCTAATTAAGAAATGATTACGTAATACACAACATAAATATTACGTAATACACATACAAATGCTTCTTCACAGAACGGAAAAGTTGAAATCTCCCTAAAACCCTTTTGAACCTTCCAAATGCGGTAATTTCAGGATCTTGTGGACTTTTTAGAATTTTTCAGACGCATAATTAAGTAATAAATTAGTAAATATGGGACTACGAGACTTTATTAATGTGATTTAAAATAGTGATTAGTTAATTTAATAATTGAAGATTATGTATGGTAAAGTAAGCAAGATTTTCAATTGGCAAAAAGATATATATATATATATTTAAAGATGGAAAGGAGATTAAAAGAAGATAGGTATTTAAAAATGAAAAAAAAAAGAAATGGATCCTAAGAGATTCGAACTCTTGCATCTTACGATATTCGATTTCAATAAACTTGAGTCGAACGCCTTAAACCGCTCGGCCAAAGATCCAATTTATAAAACTGAAAAGCGTGTAGAAAGAATTCTCAAATTCTGCTTATTAAATAAATTACTAAGAGATTAGGTAATAAACATTTAGGATATAACATAAACAACTCTTTCAAATAAATATTGTTATGTTCATAAGAAATATCTTTGTCTTTTGGCCTAGACCAAGTTATTCTTTAACTTTTTCGATATGTTTAAAATAAATATTGTCGTTATTAAAAAAATAAAAAATCAGATAATCTAACCAACGATAAACTTGAATATTGAAATCTTTAGTCTCATGAAAGAGTCTTGTTATATTTTTATCGTATTTTCAATAAATTAAACATATTAATGAAACAAAATAAGCTCTATCTGATTTTTATTCTTACATAGAAGAACTACATAGTACCACTTTAAAATTATAATAACATATATCTAATATACAAACAAAATCCTAAAGCATGTTAAAACAGAACCATAAATAATGGAACCAAACCCATGATGAAACCAACATTCAATTTAACACCAGCACCTTGGTATTCAGAGATGGATGGTGATGTTGGAACAGTACTATTGCTAGTAGCTGGAGTTGGGACATCACTTTGAACTAATGGGACATAAACACTAGAGGAAATGGTACCAGTTGAAGATTCAGCAGAAGGTGCTTCAGCAGATGGCGCTTCAGCAGATGGCACTTCAGAAGAAGCAGTGCCAGAAGGGACAGAAGGAGTACTTGATGGACCAAGAGAGGTAGTCAAAGTAATTAACCTTGTAGCATATGAAGTGGTTTCAATTTCATATGAAGACCCACCAGAAGTGATTGTAGTCTTCAACACTGAAGTTTGGAAAGTTGTGACTTCTGGTGAATTAGTAATTGCTGGAGTAGGAGCAGGAGCAGCAGATGAACCTTGGGAACCAGAGTCTGGAGTAGCAGGTGTAGATAGAACTTCTGAGATTGAAGTGGAAGCTTTAGAAGTTTCAACAGCAGCAGACTCAGATGGAACAAGAGTAGAAGAGGTTATAACTGAGCTTGGTGCTTCACTTACTGGAGCAGAACCAGAAGAAACTGAAGAAGAAACTAGAGCAGAACCAGAAGAAACTGGAACTGAAGATGAAGCTGGAGCAGAAGAGGCTGGTGTGGTAAATTCAGCAGATGAGGAATCAGAGCTCAATGGACAGTAAGTAGTGTAAATTTGTACAATGTTACCAATGGTTTCAGTGGTAGTTTGGACAACAACAGTGGTTAGTTGTTCAGTACAAGCATTACTGGAGCAAGAAGTCACAGTGACAACAGTAGTGACATCTGATTCGACAGTGGTAGTAGAAGGAGTTAGGACACCAGCACTTGGGGAAACTTGGGCTTGGGATGAAGTTGAAATGACATTAAAGGAACTGGATTCACTTGAAATGGAAACAACACCAGAAGAAGTAGCAGAAATAGGAACAGCATCATTTGACGAGGTAGAGACTAATAGAGAAGAGGATGGTTCAATGACAGATGCACTAGAAGAGACAGCATCATTGTTGATGGTACTGGACAAAGTGAAAGTTTTGATAGATCTCTTAACTAGTCTAACATCTGGAACCTCAACAGCAACTCTAATGTTCAAAGAAGCAATTTTTTCAGAGGTAGAAGCGCAGGTTATATGTGCTTTGAAAGCTTGGTCTTCGTCAATGGATTCACTATAATCATATTGGAAGGCTTTTGCATTCTTTTGGTAAACACTTGGGGCAACTTCAGTATCATTAATGGATAAAGTAACATCAACAAATTCTAGAGCACCACCGTTATTTGCAGAAATTTCAATATTAGTCCAAGGACCCAAAGAACCTGGAATATAGACATCCCAAGATGGGGCACCACTAACGAAAGCCCCAGTGATGTATGGAGTTTCGGTTGACGAAGAAACAGAGGAGGCTGAAGAAGTTGTTGAAGAGACAGAAGAAGATCCAAGAGAGGAACTTCCAACAGAAACAGCTGAAGATGGTTCTATTGAAGAAGTAGAAACAATTGCACTTGATGAAGCAGAAGCTGAGGAGTTGAAATAACCAGAGAATGAAGAGTAAGCTGAGGAAACAACTGGTGTAGATGAAACTTCATAAGCAGATGAAGAAACTGCAGATGATGGAGAAATAGTTGGGAATGCAGAAGATTCAGAAGAAGCTTCAGAAGTTGAAGATTCAGCTCTTGGAGCTAAAGATGAGACGGAACTTTCAGAGCTGACAAAGAAAGAACTTTGAGAAGAAGCTTCATAAGGAGTGCTAGAAGTAGAAGCAGATGATTCTTCATAAGAAGAGGATGAGGATGATGAGGAGGAAACTTCAACAGAGCTTGTGGATGAAGCAACTGATGAGCTTGAAGATTCAACAGAACTGGTACTGGATGATCCTTCACTAGATGAGCTTGATGAGCTAGATGAGCTAGATGAAGAAACAGAGGAACTAGATGAGCTAGATGAAGAGGCAGATGAACTAGATGAAGAGGCAGATGAACTAGATGAAGAGGCAGAGGAACTAGATGAAGAGGCAGAAGAAGAACTAGAAGCAGAAGAGCTTGAAGAAAATGATGATGAAGATGATTGTTTAGCAACACAAGTAGTCAAACCAGTTGGACCAGCGTAGTAATTACCCAAAGAAGAAGAACCACCAAAGATACTAACAGTTTCAACAGCAGAAGTAGGAATAGAGTTACCAGTAGAAACTTGGGAGTCAGAGTAAGAAGCAGCTTGAGTAGAACTTGGTACAGCCCCTGGAACAGTAACAATATTTTCATCACTACCAGCAATTGGTTTACCAATCAAAATTTCCTTAGCATCAACATCAAAAACAAAGTAGAAATTTTTGAAAAAAGTCCAACCTAATTGAAAGTAATCTTGTGTACTGACTCTCCAGTTAACAGTACAGTAGTTAGTACCATCAATAGCTTGAACAAAAGAAGAAGTTGGGATTTCAACTTGGTAACCACCGAAATCTAAAGTTAAAGATTGAGCTTTTAAACAGTCAAAAATATAACCTTTTTGAGAAGATTCATATTTAGCATCCAATTTGTTGATCAAGTTTTGATAAATATCTTTTGGCATGTATAAACCAGTAGAAGAACCAGTATCAATCAAGATTTGGTAAGAATTACCATAAGACATGGTATCACAGCCATGGAAGATTTCAAATAATTTAATGTTCCAAGCCTTAGAGTCAACAACAGGGAAAGCAGTCAATTGACCATCAAATTTAGCAGTATCAATACCACCGAAAGTGAATTCGCCTTCATTTATAGTGTTTTGATAGACAGAAAAAATTCTTTTCTTAGTAACACCTTGGTCAAACAAAAAATCAACAAAAGTTGGATCTGGACTATCTGGGTAGTAGCCTAAACCAAAAATATTTGTAGAATCAGAAGCTTTATCAACGTAACCAAAAGTGAAATTGATAGATTTTGAGTAAGTGTCGTCAAATGCAACATCATCACTAACCCAAGAACCATCGAAACTAGTACCATCAGCGTAGGCAACAGAAAAATCTTTTTCGAAATCTTTGAAAGTATTTGAGGAACTTGAATCAAACCCACCTTGAGAAATGGATTTGTTTTGAATATAACTGGTGTAAGAACCAGTATCGAAAGAAACAAAAACTTTTTCATGTTCAGAACCAATATAGAAATCAGTACCTGGAATGATATAAGTTTTTAAAGAAGTTGAAGCAGTGAATTCCTTTTTCACTAATCTTTGATGGAACTCAGCTGAAGAGCCGACAGGAACTCTTAACAAAGCAGTAGCTTGAGTAATCAACAGAGCAACAGTGGCCAAAGAAGATATCATTTGCATATTGAGTTGAAATAAATAAACAACACACAAAAAAACAAACGTTTTAACAAATAATAAAGAAATGAATATACGATAATAAAAAAATTGGGTATCTCAAATATAGTATGGACCTTGGAAATATGGGTATCTAATAATGAATGTATTTAGTTGGTAAAGGTCCAGTACAGATGAATAATCAAAAGAGTGTATAGAGTTGGTCAAATAAAGGAAGTGTAAAGCAGTTGTTGAAGAAAATAAAAACAACAAAAGATCAAAAATTGAATTTTAGTTTTCTTTTTCATTAAGACATCAGCACCTCATTCCTTTTTAAACGTTGTTTATTTTTCAGATCTGTTACTTCAATTGAGATGTTGATGTAGGAAATTGGAATGCTCACTTTGACGCGCATCTAGTTCGGCTGCAAAAGATAAAAAGAGAGATAAACCCAGTGAAAAAAAAAAGAAATATGAAATTCCAATAAAATAATCAAATATATTGAAAGTTTATCTAAATTATAAAACAAATTTGAACCAATTACCACACATAGATCCTGTTCAATTACTCTGTTTACTTTCGGTAGTTATCATCAACACGTATTTTAGTTTTTAAACACATGCAGGATTCATTTGATTGATGCAGGAACATACCGCGTTTCTAAGCAAACGTTCAGGGAAATAATGCATAATTCACCCGAATCTAGAACGGATGTTACTCAAGAGCAAAAGACAGGATTGTAAACGTCATTTTAAGGTACACTTTGAACCAAAAGTAGAACAAAAGTTCACTCAAAGTAGGATGGTTTGAGGAGATGTACATATTGATACTGATGTATACATAATTTTAAAGGCACTGTAGTAACAACTTTGTTCCTCTAGAGATTGAAGTGACACAAGCATCTAGATCAACACCTTCATATAACTTCATATTTGTATATGAAGGTGATATATTTAAGTGTACAATGTTATGTTATGTTGGCGTAATATCAGGTTAGTTGATTTTATTAGGCACTAATTTAACTTTCAGGATATGATATAGCAAAATCATAAAGCTTTGTATTTAGAGCTAATTTCTTGATTAAAACGTCCATTAACAGATGTCCAAACTTTTTAAAAGTACATCTTGTTGTTCAAATAGTCTTTTACTGAACTAGATACATTGATGATGGATTCGATTAATGTATGCGATTTGAATTAACAGAAAGGTATCAATATTGATCATTATAGATTTTATGAAGGAACAAGGAATTGGACTAAACTTTAGATCAATATTTTTGGAATACTAATCCCGCTAATTCCTCCGTCTCAGTAGTTAACGGTTTTAATAACGGAGTTAGCGCTATGCAGCGCTAATAAAAAACCCCTTGTAATATAGTTGGTTAGAATATAAGCAATCAAAAACCCTTTCAATACATTTATCAAAACTAAAAAAACAAAAAATTTAAAATGGTTTATACAATTGTAGAAACATTAAAAGATTTTTGCCCACCAAATCCAACTTATTTACCAGATGATTATCCAGATTTAACTGGGATTGTTGCTGGTATTACAGGTACAAGTTATAATAGTATTGGTTATGAAGATCTTAAAGCATTAGTTAAGAAAAATTGTCAAGTTGTTATATTTAATAGAAGTGCATCAAAAGTTGAACATGCTTTAGATGAGTTGCGTAAAGAGTTACCAGAATCTATTGATCTTGATTCTCGAGTTATTTCAGTTTTATTAGATTTGAGTGATTTAAGTACAATTAAACCAGCAATGATTAAATTTGCAAAAGAACACCCAGAAATTACCAAGTTTAATTTGACATTACTTAATGCTGGTGTTATGAATCCACCAGATAATTCTGTTACTGCTCAAGGTTGGGAATTACAATTTGGTACCAATGTTTTAGGTCATCAATTATTACTTCATTTCTTAGAACCATATATTTTAAAATCTTCTTCATTAGAAGAAATTACTAGAGTTATATTTGTTTCATCATTAGGACATCGTTTTTCACCAACAGGTGGTATTGATTGGGATTTATTGAAAAAAGCACCATCTTCAACTCCAAAGATTTATGGTCAATCAAAAGCTTGTAATATTTATCAAGCTGCAATTTTTGCTCAAAAATATAAATCCGAAGGAATTATAAGTCTTGCAGTTCATCCAGGTTATTTGAATTCTAATTTAGCAAGATATTTTGGTGATGGGGGTCTAATTAAGTTTATAACTAAAATTTTGACATATCCACCAGTTTATGGTTCTTACACTGAATTATTTGCAGCTTTAAATCCAGAGATTACTATTAAAGATACAGGAAGATATATTGGACCATGGGGGAATTTCCGTGAATTGAGAGAAGATATTGCTGAAGGTTGTAAAAATGGTATAGCACAAAAAGTTTGGGATTTTGCTGAGGAACAAATTAAGGAATATTTCTAATTGTATATTTAAATTATTTTATATGTGTTTTATTTGCATGTAGTTGCATACATATGCATACGATCATGTGACCTATTAAGTTTGATCCGGGCACATCTTCACCAATTGCTTCTGCTGGCTGCAGTCAATAGCGGCTGGTAAAACAACTTAAAGTGAGTGAAAAAAATTTTTTTTAACTTTTCAGGTTACACGTGCAGGAAAGATATACTGTGCTGGATTGTGTCAAAAATTAGTATTTATATAACTTGAAAGACTTTATCTAAAGAATCATTTAATACTTTTATTTTATTTGTGTACAGTTGCCATTATGACTAGCTCTAGGATAAGATTACCAGACGAAGATAATCAAGATCCTGTTGAAGAACAATCATCTTTTAATAAGTTCAACTACAAGATGTTTTTAGTGTTGGCACTTCCATTTGTTTTATATTTATTTGTTTATTTACCAATAGCTTCTCAACCAGATAAGGTTCCAATTCCACAATTAAAGAAATATGATACTTATAACACTTTTTTAAATCCATCAATAAATAGTTCTGAAGTTATTATAAGCAATGAAGATGATTATTTTACATTTGAAGAATTATCCAAAAAATACAAATTAGATTCAAAATCACCAAAGAATAGATTTATTTTGATTGGTGATGTTCATGGTTGTTTAAAACAATTAAAAAAATTATTAACTAAAGTTGAATATAATGAAAATTCAGATGCTGTTTTATTATTAGGTGATTTTATTTCAAAAGGTCCAAATTCTATTGGTGTTTTAGATTATGCTATTGAACAAAATTTTTTTGGTATTTTAGGAAATCATGAATTATCAGTTTTAGCAAAATATAATAGAAGTAAAGAATTACCATTTGATGATGATGATATTTATGAAATGCCATTAAAAGTTCAAGATATTAATGCAAAATTTGATGATGAATTATATATTGCAAGTAAATTAAGACCAGAACATATTAAATTTATTACAGATATGCCATTAGTTTTAGATATTGGTCCAGTTCCATTAACAAGTAAAAAAAGTAAAAATGTTTTAGGTATTGCTGGTGGTATTGCAACACATATGGGTATTTTAACTGATAAACCTTTTGAAAATCAAGATGTTAATAAATTATTAGAAATTAAAAGAAAATGGTATGTTGATTATAAAAATTATGAAAAAACATTAAAGCCAAAAGATAGAAAAGTTGTTTATTATGGTCATCATGCAGCTTTAGGTTTAAATCTACATAAATATACTAAAGGATTAGATAGTGGGTGTGTTAAAGGTGGTCAAATGACTGCTATGGTTATTTGGGCTGAAGAAACTATTAATGGTAAAGTTATTTACAAACAAAAAGTATATGATGTTGATTGTAAATAAGAATACAAGATGAATTTCATAATTCATAAGCATTTATACTAGATATATATTCATATGGGGTTTTACTATTTAATTTATGTAGGGTTTAACCTTTAACTCTTTCAGTTTCTTTTTGAATAATAATTTCTTTACTTAATAACAATCTTAAATTATCACTAACTTGATGAACTGTATCTGAATCTTTTTTATCACTAGTATTTGATGTTGAAGTTGTACCAGTATTTTTCAATAAATCACCACGATCAATAATTTCAACCATTTTTCTAAATTTTAAAAATAATAATTCACTTCTAACTAATTGATCATTTAAATTATAAGTCATTGCTAAATCATTAATATATTTTAAAACTTCATCAAAAGCTCTTAAATGATTAATAATAATTTTTTCATTTTTTTGTAAAATTGATAAAGCAAAAAATAAATGAAATTGTGAAGAATAAAAATCTGTCCATAAAATTTCCCATAATCTTAATACATCATTCCATTTTAATTCTCTTTTAAACCAAACTAATAACATTCTAAAAAAAAAGAATAAATTACTTGAATCACATTTTTCAAGATGTAAATATAATTGTGGTAACATAAATTGAGTTAATTCATTTAATGTATTCATTTGATCTTTCATACCAGATTGATCTCTTAAAAAATTTCTTTCCATTCTATCCATAAATTTTACAAATGACCAAAATACTAAAGCTTCATCTTGAATAACAACATATAATGGAGATAATAAATCAGACATTCCTTGAACATAACCTAATTTATCATTATATTGATTAAAAGTTAATAAAATTTCTCTTAATTTAGCTAAATGTGGATTTCTTATATTTGAAACATCAAATTCATCTTGATCATGTTGATCATCATCAGATTCAATAATTTTCCCATTTTCATCAACATTTTTAAAAATATCTAAATTTCTATCAGTTCTTTGAATATCTTTTTCAATTCTAAATTTTTGATCTTTAAAATATTCATCATTTTGTAAATTAATATCATCAGTCCATTGAATTTTGAGTTCATTATATTGATCACGTAATTTTTTAGTTAAAATTTTACGTTCTTCAAAAGTTGAATACCATGGATAAACACCTAATTCAAATAACCAAGCTTCAGATCTTAAAACTTCATTTAATCCACCATGAAAAATTTTATCTTTAATTTCATTAATAGTAATATTTAATTTCCCAGTTTGATCAAACATTGAATCCCATTCATCTTTATTAATTTCATCTAAACGTTCATTTGAAATTTTAATTTCTTCTTGAGTTAAAGTATCAAAATTAATTCCTAATTCTTTTGCTAAAATATCTCTTGAAGATTGATCTAAAATATTTTTTTGTCTAGTTTTTAAAGCTTCATCTTGAACACCTTGAGCCCATTTTGCTAAATAAATTCTTGCAGTATCAAATTCATCATTAACAGCTACAACATCTGGATTTTTTAACAATTTTTTAATTGGCATTGGACTTTCATCTAATACATTATTAACACCTTGTCTTGTAATTGTAGTAACTTTTGCTAATTGAGTTAATACTGACCATTTTGCATCATTAAAAAATTTTCCAAATTTATTATTCCAAGATTCATTTGAAATTGAATTTTGATTAATTTGATCAATTTTTTTTGAAGGATCTTCACCACCTGGAAACATTAATTTTTTTTGTAATTCCATATTTTCTAAATCATCAAAAGTTGGATTAATTAAATATAATGAAGGTTCAATTGAAGATTTTTGTAAATTACAATATTTTTTAACTTCAGAAACAACTTGTTCACCACCCCAAAATAAAGATTTTGAATCACCAAAAGGATCAAAATCTTTATTTTTTTGTTTTTGTAAAGCTTTAAAACCAGGATCTTCATCATCATGAAAATAAAGTATTGGTAATTTTTCATCTAAATTTTTTGTATTTAAAACACAAGAACCTGACCATAAACCTGGAGAAGGTGGACGTAATTGAATTGAAAATAATGAAATTAAAGGTAATCTAAAAGCATAAGAACCAATATTTGTTGGTCTATTAATTATATAAATATTTGGTGTTGAATTTTTAATATAATCATCATAATTGCTATTATTTGCTTGTTTGCCACCTAATAATAAATCAACTTTATCAAAAATATTTAAATCATTTTTTGAATCAATTGAATTTTCTGGAACCCAACCAAAATGAATTTGTTGATCACATTCTTTAATCATATAAATATAACCAGGAATATGATCTTTACAATTCTTTGTTGGATGAGCATAAACTTTTGCTCTTGAATAAATAAGTTCAACTTTACCAACTGGGATCATGATCTAAGAAGTTAATGTCTGTAATAATAAATTATATCCTAGTTATATATATATATATTATATATAATGAATATATATATCAATACATACCAAAACCAATTATTAACTTATTGTTGTTTGATAACAAATTATGTCTCCCTATTAAAAATAAAATTTATTAAAAATTGAACGAAAATCAAAAAACTAAAAATTATATAAATTTAACTAAAATTAAGAACTATTTAATCCAATTAATTCTTTATCAATATTATCAATTTCTCCATCTTCTTGTATAACATTAACTTGATTAACTTGATTAACTTGATTAACTTGATTAATAGTATTAACTTGATTTATATTAACTGCACCACCAGTATTATTAGAATTATTATTTGAAGAATTATTTGTTCCAGATGTTAAATTTTGAGATAATAAATTAGGTAATGCCGAATTAAAATCCATTTTAGTATTTTGTGAAGTTTGTAAATTTGGATTTTGTTGATATTGAAATTGTGTAGCAACTTGATTATTTGTTGATGTTGATGTTTGATTTTGTTGTTGTTGTTGTTGTTGTTGCTGCTGCTGCTGCTGACTATTATTACTATTATTATTATTAAAATTTAAATGTTGATTAAATCTTGCAAGATTTTGAAATTGTGTGTTGTATTGAGCCAAATTTTGTGCATCAACCATATTCATCATTTGTGCAGTTTGTTGTAATGTAAATCTTTGTTGTTCATAAGAATTATTAGCATTAGTAACTGCATTATTACCATTTACAGCAGCAGCAGCAGCCGCAGCAACATTAGCAACATTTATAGCAGCAGCAGATGAAGAATTTGATGATGTTGAATTTGAAGATTGATTATTTGAATTTAATGAAGGATTTGTTACAGATGAAGTTGTTGAAGCAAGTGCACTATTTACAAATGCCAAATCATGTTGATGTTGATGATGCTGATGATTTTGATGTTGATTTGTACCTTCAATATCTTCACCAAGTTTTTTCCAACAATATGGTTGATGAGTTTTATGATTATATAAAATTTGAATTAAACCATCAGGTAAACTATAATTTAAAGTTAATTTTGAATCACACATTTCAACTTTTAATTTATTATGAATTTGTCTTTTATGATTTGATCTTGAACTTCTTTGTTTACTTCTATCTTGACTGCAAATAAACATAAATGTAATTTTTTTAGTTTTTCGACCACCTTTATGATAATCACGAACAGGAAATCTAAAACCTGTTGCATCCATTAATGGAGTTATATAAAATTGAATTAATTGTTTTGCCATTGATTGATAAGTAATATCATCTAAATCAACACCAGTTGGATATCTTTTAAAAATTGATGGATCAGTAATACCTCTATAACGATGATCTAATATATCAATAGATGTATTTTCTCTTATTTTATTAACAAATAATGAATAATCAGTATACATATTTGGTAAAGATGTATCTATTGGTGCTTTAACAACTCTTCTTTTTGTTCTGCAATTTATACAAGTTGCATATCTATTTAATTGTTCAATTGGTTCAGAAAGTCTTTTAACTCTGCAACGGGAGCATTTCTTGATAGGAATGTCTAAAGACATGATGATGGATATATTCAAACAATCAATATTATATGTGATTAACCTTCTTTTTTGAAGTTTGATTTGATATTTTTTAAAATGTTGTTGTTGTTGGTTGATTTGATTTATAGGATTCAGTCATTTTTCTCGGTGAAATAAAAATTTGACAACATCCGAACATTTATTATTATTATGTAATATATTATATAATAATAATTCGCGAAAAAGTTGTAGAAGTTGAAAAAGAATTAACAGTGATATATACTCTAAATATTGTAAATATATACAAATTAACAAGTACAGAATATAAGATGTCAGATTCAGATTTAAGTTCTGTTGAAGAAGGTTTGAGAGTTCTATTATATTATACTGATCATTGATATTAACACCTTTTTAGAACAATACGATTTAAGTGATGCTCAACAAGAAGATGATGAAGAATTATCATCTGAAGAATTAGAAGAAGAAGAAGAAGAACCAGTGATATCAGATGATGATGATGATGCTAATTTTAAAATTGATGATGATGATGATGAAGAAGATGAATTACATGAACAAGAAGAAGAAGAAGATGAAGATTTAAAACCAAAGAAATTAAATTTAAAATTGAAATTACCAACAAATAAACAACAAACACCTATTAAACAAAAAAGAAATCAAATTAATAATGATGGATATCCTTCAAAAAGAGTTAAAATTGCCAATTCTACAACTTCTAATAAAGAATCAGCGGCTAAAAGAAAAAGTACAAGAACTAAAAAACCTGTTTCATATGATTATAATGAAGATGATGATGAACTTCTTAGTGATGGTGATGATGTTATTACTACAGTTCCTTTAGATGATGCATCTTTAAGTGATGATGAAAATGATAATAAAGTTGAACCAGATATTTCTAAAATGACTGAAAGACAAAGAGCTAAACATTTTGATAATCAAGAAATAAAAGAAGATAAACAATTATTATCATTAAGTAATGAAATTCAAAAAAGAAATATATTAACAGAAGAAGAAAATAGATTGAAAAAAGCTGAAATTGCAAGAAAACGTAAAAATTTAAGTGAAAAAAAATTAGAAGAAGAAAAACAAGATACTATTAATAAATTATTAAAAAGAAGAGCTGGTAAAGCTAATGTTACAACATTAAAAGAAGATGAAGAAAATCAAAAAAAGGAAAAACCAAGAAAACCTCAATTAATTCATCCAGCATTATTTACTTTTGTTTCAAAAAAAGAAGAATTAAAATTTAGAGTCCCAAATTCATTCTTTATATAGTTTTATTTAATATTTTACTTTTAATTTTATTGTAAAAATTCTCAAGGGGTTTGGACGATAATTGATTAAAACTTCAACATCAAAAAAAAAAAAACCTGAAGAACGAAATAAATTTGTTGAAATAATAAAAGATTTAAAAAGAAAAAGAAGAGAAATAAATTTAAAGATTTGTCTTGTTTGGAATTTAATTTATTTAATCATTTTATGGTCTTTAATACAAATTTTTTATTTTCTTCATCATCAAGATTAAACATCTTTTATGTTAAAATCTAAAGAAAGAATGAATAACTCTACTGTATCCAATACAACTGCATCTTCATCAAATAATAATACAAACACAACAAATAACAATAATAACAACTCCTCAAACCATAGTAATAATAATTCAAACACTTCAAATACTGATGATTTCTTACCTGAAGAGGATGTCAACATGGGTCATTTACAGGCTAATATGGCAATGATGAATGGAATGAAAGCTCAACAACAACAACAACAACAACAAATGAATATGGGTAATATTCCTATGAATCCTCAAATGGCTGCAATGAATGCTGCTGCTGTTACCGCTCAACAACTAGCTCAACAAGCTGGAATGTCTTTTAGACCAATGCCAAATAATAATAATATGTATCCTCAAATGAATATGATGAATCAACAAAATAATCAAAATAATCAACAAACTCAAAATAATCAACAAAATCCTCAATATCCAAATAATCCTCAAATGCCTCAATATTTACAACATCAATTACAACAACAGAATCAAAATCAACAACTACAACAATCACAAAATCAACAAAATATTCCTTTACATATACAACAACAAGCTGTTCAACAACAAGTTCAACAACCTCATTTACCTCAAGGTACTCCTCAAGGTGCTCAACAACAAACTCCATTCCGTCAACAACAACAACAACAACAAGGTCCACAAGGTCCACAAGGTCCACAAGGTCCTCATCAAAATGTTTCTCCTCAAACTTCTTTCCAACCTGATCAATCAATCCCATTTCAACAACAACAATTACAACAACAACAACAGCATCAATTACAACAACAATTACAACAACAACAATTACATCAACAAGCTCTACAAGCTCAAGCTCAAGCAGCTCAAGCAGCTCAATCTGGTGGTCCACAACAACAACAAATAGGTCCACAACAAATGCAACAACAAATAGGTCCTCAACAAATAGGTCCTCAACAAATAGGTCCTCAACCACAACAAGTTCCTATTCAAGTAACTCAACAAGGCCGTCCATTACAAAATCAAGTTCAATCTCAACCTGGTCCAGGTCCAATTGCTACTCCACAAACAATTCCAGCTCAAATACCACCTACAACTTCAACTCATAATACTCCATTACCACCAAATAATCAAAAATCACAACCACAATCTAATTCATCAAATCAACCACAATCAACAGGTTCAAGAATTAATGTTACTGGTGCACAATTACAAGCTCAACAAATGGCACAATTTGGAAGAAATACTGCACAAAATACAAATTCATCAACTACTTCTACAAATAATAATAATAATAATTCATCAACTTCAAGAATTACATCAAATTCAATGAATATGAATCCAAGTACAATTAATGCAATAAATTTTAGAAAACAAATGTCAAATTTAGCAACTTTAAAATTTTTAGCATTTTGTGAATTAGTTGGTGTTAAATCTGATAGTACAAAAAATATTTTATATTGGAAACGTATAATTACTGAATATTTTAGTGAAATTGGAGTTTTAAGATATTCTGTTAAAAGTGGTGTTGATTCAAGACAATTTGAATTTAGTGTTCCAATTATTCCAAGATTTTTTTATTCAATAATTCAATCTGGTGTTGTTAGAATGGAAATTCAACCTGGTTTATTAAGAACTCAAGTATTAGCTAATGGAATGACTTATGTAGAATCTCCAAGATGTTGTTTTATTCATTATTATAATGATGGTTCATATGTTAATATTTTTGGAAATATTAGAGGAATTTTAAATCAACAATTAAAATTAGATTGGTTAGATTTTCAAACTCATGTTTTTATACCTGGTGTTGAATGGCCTTCATTAGAAAAATTAATTAGTGATGAAGATAAAATGCATGATGTTTTTGGATCAATGTTTAATGATAATAATGAACAAAATGGTTCAACAAATAATAAAAAAATGAAAATTTTATCAAAATTTAGATCTCAATATGAAGTTTTCCATAATATGTCAAATTTTGGTTTACAAGAAAGTGTTATGAGAGTAATGCAAGTTTCTGATGTTATGGCTCATTTAAAAAGTTTGATGTTATTTACAATTTCATCAGATTGTGAAGGTCCATTAAAATCATTAGATTCTTTTGTATCACAATCAAATTCTTCAAAAAAAAATCCTTCAAATACATCAGATTTAAATTCAAATCCAACATTAAATTTTAATTCAACTACAAATGGTAATTCAACAACAACAACAACAACAACAACAACAACAAATTCAACAACAACAAATTCAACCAATAATAGTAATAAATTAGATCGTTCATCTCAATTAGTTAAAGATGATTCAAAATCTCAAACTGGTTCACCATTAAGTGTACAATCTCCAATGATGAGAGGTACTAAAAATGGACCATCATTAGATATATCACAATCAACTTTAAATAAAAGAAGAAGAAAAAGTACTTTAGATGCAGTTAGTCCAAAATCAATTGAAAGTCCAAATCCAGGAAATAAATCAACAAAGACAAAAAAGAGAAGATAAAATATTTGTTTAAATTTAAATGTACAGTTTTTTAGTTTTGGAATATTTTTTTTGTAGTTTATACTGATGACTAAGCCGAGAGATTATAAATAATTTTGTTGATATGAGTTGAATAAATCCTTAGAAAATAAACTATAAAAAAACAAGAACAATAAATCATCATGTCAGATCTACCAATAGTATTTCCTGAAGATATTCCACCACAGAAACAAAAAATTATTGTTCCACCTGCATTAAAATTTGTTACTTCTTTAGTTTATTCTTCTGGAAAAGGTTTAACTTTAGTTTATATGTTATTAATATTTATAATACAACCATTATTAGAAAAACAATATGAAAGAAGATTAGAATTTTCCAACATGGTTTTAAAACGAGCTAGAGAAGTTTTATTATTATTAACAAAAGATTCAAAATTACCACCTGTTGGAATAAAAAGATCAAATAATAAATTTTATTCAGATGCTCAAATTCAAACTGAACAAGATTCAACTCCAATTTTTGGGAATTTTAAAGGTTTTGTTGGTGTTGATAGTTCAAATGATTCTAAAAACTCCATTAATGATCAATTACAAATTTTAAAATCTTCTTTATCAAGTTATAATATTAGTTATGCATCTGTTGATGAAATTTATCCATTATCATTCCAAGTTAAAAAATTACAAACTAGAATAGATGCTTACAATCATCATAATGTTATTAATGGGACTCGTCCAGGTGATGCTAGTGCTATTAAAATTAAATCTGATATTAGACGCCTTAAAGGGTTATATTTAACTGGTCAAGTTTAATACTACATATTATTTAATTCATTAAAATGCAATATATATATATATATCATGAAAACATAAAACCAAATTAACATCTAAACATTCTCTATGGTGATATCTATATACAAGTATGGAGAAGATGAATGAATGATTTATGTATCATGAGTGCAACAAGAAGATTAAAATACCATACCAGACATATCTATTCTCTTCTTCTTCTTCTTCTTCTGTTTCTTCTTCTTCTTGTTGTCACTTGATTTATGATTACTTCCATTATTATCTCTAAATTTTTGACCTCTTCTTTTCCATCTTTCTGATATTTCAACTTGTTCTCTTTGAGTTGGTTCCCATTTAGATTTCAAGATTCTTCTTATGGATTCGGTTGAAACTTTAAATTGTTCAGATAATTCTTTTAATGTAATATCTGGGAAATGATCTTTTAATAATCGAACACTATTCATTTGCTCTCTTGATAATTTTTTCATTGGTGCCCAATTCCCAAGATTTTCTTTTTGTTTAGCTTTTTTAATTAACCATTCTGGTGCTGTTTCTCTTTTATGTATATCTTTTGGAATTCTAGATTGTGTATTCATTAATTTAAAACCTGATACTTTTTTAGTTTCTTCATGTATTGATTCAAATTCAATAGATTCTTTAATTTCATCATCTTTAATAGTATCTAATTTTCTCTGTTGATGTTTAGGTTTATCTTTTTCTTCTGGTAATTTAAATTTAATATTTGAAGCCCATTTAATACCATCATTATTCTCTTGCATATGTATTATTGAGAAACTAAAATGCCTTAAAGAAAGCTGTATCACACGTGGCTTATTAACCCTGAGTATCGGCAAACCATTGCAAAGTATTTGTTTAAACAATATCATAATTAACCTTCTAACAGCACCAAATAACAACCACAAATATTATTAAAACTATTCATCTTCTGCAGCTCATCTCATTAAAAAAAAAAATTGTTTATATTAAACCGGAAGTCATTTCAAATTCCGAGGGTGTATTATTATAAACAGAAAACATCAAAATTCTTTAATTTTAATATAAATTTGCCATCGTTGTTTTAAATTTGTTGTGAGGCAATAAAAGAGAGATAATTTATTATTGTTTATTTGTTGCTATTTGTGTGTTGTTGATCTTTGTTTTGTATTGCTTTTAAAAGAAATATTCAGATCAGATTAAATTTTAAATCATTCATTTCAAGTATAAACAATAAACAATGAACTTTTTAAAAAAATTTCTTGGTTCTTCAACTAAAGGTGAATTAGCTATCTTACCATCAGGTCAATTATTTTTGAAAAGAGCACCAGGATCTCCAAAATCAGCAAGTGAATGTTTATATACTGATTGTGTCGCTACTATTGTGGAAACTTCCGCCCCTCATAATTATCAATTAATTATTCAAAGAGCCATTCAAGAAGGTGAAGAACAATTAAGAGGGGATGATGATGAAGATGATGATGATGTTGATGAAGATGATAATTTTAAAGATGCTCGTGTTTTTTTGATTGATGTTGCTTTAAAATTTCATAAAATTAATAGAAATGGAATTTTAGCTGTTGCATGGACTAATGAAGAAGATGATGATGGTGAATCTTATGAATTTTTAGTTGATGAAAGTACTAAAATTAGTGCTGTTGATCAATTTATGAAAACTATCTATTCTTGTGAATATGAACGTAAATATAAAAAATCTTCTGTTGGTATTACTTCAAATGAATTGAATGAATTTATTTTTGATCCAGAACAAGATGAAGGATTTAATTCAAAATTAAACACTTACAAAAGTTTATCTTCAATATCAGATTTAAGTAGATCTATTCCAACAACAGCTTCATCTAATTCTGATTCAATTCCTCAATCTGCAACTTCTACTGGTACAACTTTTATTTCAAAAGAAGATGATAATGATTCGGATTCTATTTATGAAGATGCTGAAACTGTTCCAGAACCTAAAGAAAAAGATGATGAGCCTAAAGGTGAAGAAATTGGATCTTCAACTGCGGAATTAAGATTATACGATCCAGAAACTGAAAGTTTTTCATTACAAGATGTTAATGCAAAAATTAAAATTTTGGACGTTGGTAATTGGGATTATTGGTTATCTATAAAAGCCAATGATGAATTAACATTGGGAACTTATATTAATGGTGATTTAAATCCAGTTTTCAATTATGAAGTTTTATCATTCATTTTCAACTATATTGCAGATGATAAAGTTTTATCTTGGTTATTAAGATTTTCAAATCATGATGATTTATTAGAATTTCAAACTAATTTTGTGAAAGCTTTATGGGAACATAAAAATCAATCCAAATGGAATAAAATTGATACTTCTAATAAAACCTATTTAGTTGACGTTTTCAGTCAAGGGACAGAAGATGAAGATATGGAAGATTACCCAAATCATTCATCTCAAGATGATGATGATGATGATAGTGATGGTGAAGATGCAGATGAAGAAGATTATGAAAAACCAAGTAATCTTCGTAAAACTTCTTTTAGTGATTCAGAAGATGAAGATGAAGATGAAAAATTATGGAGAAAGAAAACAACTGGTGAACATAATAAAAATTTAAACATTTCTTATAAAAATAATCGTTCATATGTTACTAGAGGTAATAAGATTGGTGTTTTTAAAACTACAGAAGATGATGATTTAGAATTTGCAACTGCTATTGAAAATCTTTCTATTGATGGGAAAACAAAATTTAATCCACAAAGTATGATGTTACATTCTAGTGATCGTGCATTAATTATGCAAGATGATCAACATAAAGATACTGTTTATAAATTAGATTTAGAACGTGGTAAGATTGTTGATGAATGGAGAGTTAAAGAAGATTTACCAGTTGTTCAAATTGGTCCAACTAGTAAATTTAGTCAAATGACTGATGAACAAACATTTGTTGGTATTTCTGGTAATAGTTTATTTAAAGTTGATCCAAGATTAAGTGGTGAAAAAATTGTTGATGATGAAAATAAATTATATGTTTCAAAAAATAAATTTAGTACAGTTTCTACAACTGAAAAAGGATATGTTGCTGTTGGTTCAAATAAAGGGGATATTAGATTATTTAATAAAATTGGTTTAAATGCTAAAACATTAATTCCAGCCATTGGTGATAGTATTAAACATATTGATGTTTCATCAGATGGTAAATGGGTTTTATGTACTTGTGATGGTTATTTACTTTTAATTGATGCTCAAATTAAAAATGGTAAAAATTCTGGTTCATTAGCATTTGAAAAATCATTTGGTAAAGAAAATGTACCAAAAACAAGAACATTAAAAATTTCACCAACACATTCAGCTGCAATGAGAGCAACAACTGGTCAACCATTATCATTTACAAAAGCTTTTTTCAATACAGGGTTGAATACAAAAGAACAAACTATTGTTACTTCATCAGGTCCTTATGCAATTACATGGTCATTGAAAAAAGTTTTGCGTGGTGATGTAGAACCATATTTAATTAAAAGATATTCATCAGATGTTGTTGCAGATAATTTTAAATTTGGTACTGATAAGAATGTTATTGTTGCTTTAGCTGATGATGTTGGTATTGTTAACAAAAAATCTTTCCGTAAACCAAACAGACAAACATTGACTGGTACTCTATGACCTGTGACATGCATTACTACTTATTTTCATTCAATTCTATAAGTTTTCATCCATTTAATACTATAATTCCCAATATTTTAACTATGAACTTTTAAGTCATAACTCTCTATTTTAACAATTTTTTTTGCATAATATCCTATTTCTAGTTGTTTAGTGTATAGTTTTAATATATTATTTTTATTCAAACATTGTATTTCTTTGGTATCCCAAAAGTTGCTCTCATTTCATCATAAAATAATAATCTATAAGCTTTAAAACGTTGAGCATTTGTTGGTTGATCTAAAGAAAGTTAGTTTATATAATAAAAAAAAGAAATTGTAAGAACATACATAACACATCAGCTTCAGATTGTGGAGCTGGATAATGTTCAAATGGTTTAATACCGTTCACTTTACAATAAACATTTCTAACAAACCTATGGAAACCAGGACTTTTCATAAGCTAAAATTGTGTTAAAAGGAAAAAATAACAAATATCAATGATAATTACACTCTGATATAACAACTGTTCAAATCCAAATGCCATTTTTTATTTTATAATTTTTAATTGATTATATTTTATTAGGGACAAAGGACAAGTTTTAAAAAATCACGAAAAACATCAACATCAACAACAACATCAACATCAACAGGAAACAAATCCATTAAAACTGAAAAACAGAACACAAAATGATCACTGACGAACAATTGAACTCTGTTGCCATCTATTTTGGTCTAGCGATGTTCTCTTTAATTATTGTTTACCATTTGATTTCATCTTCTCACCACGCTGTCAAGAGAGATTAACTTATTAACAACAACAACAACCAAAGCATATATATAACAACTACAAATCATGCTGTGCTATTGATCACTACTGGTTTGGTGTGTATTACAGAATTTAAATTTAATGAGTGTTTTATTTTATTTTAATTGTACATTTCACATATATAACTCAATTATTAGAAACTTCTTGTTCAAATAACAATATCTCCAACAAGTTTATACAACATATTATCATGTCTCCTTGTATGTATTAATAAATATTTGAGCAAAATAGTAAGCTACACCAAGATAAGTGAAAGCTAAAACTTTAGGAATCCCAAATTCTGTGTAATCCAAATATGCTTTGAAAGCAAAGAAAAAAAACATTAAAATACTAGCAACGAATATGAATAACATTTGATGAGCTTTTGTATCAAATATATTTGGAGTCTTGACACATATCAAATCAAATATTCCTAATAATGTAAATAACAAATAAAATTTCAAGATGTAGTTAATTGAGGAACTATATTCATATTCAATTGAATCCTTTGGTAATGAATTTTTGTTAAAATGATATTCAACACCTTTAAATCTCGATAGTTCTTTTGGTAATGGTGTTTTATCATTGTCTTCATGTTCTTCTATACAAACTTTGCCCGGTAGAAAATATAACTCAAATGGGTACAATAAAGACATGATGATTTCTATGTGTTTTTATTTGATATGACTCGACTTTTAACAATATAAATCAGTTTCTTTACCAATTTAGTTTACTACGTTTCATAAAATATCATTTTCTTTTCGTTTCCTTGTTCTTACAATTGCTGCAAGTCTTTACATAATAAAATAGCAAACAATTTAATTACTAAAACTAAACTTCTAATTAACACAATCTTCACTTAAAATCTCTTTAGATAATAACACTAAATTTTCTAATTCTTCTGTAATACTCGTAAAAGCTCTTGCAAATGCCATACCATGAATTTCTGTCCAATGTGCTTTTTCATATTCTGCAGTATTATTCCCATTATTTGATTCTATTTCATTTAATCTTCGACCTAATTCATCAGCTATGGACATTTTAGATTTTTTAATCTCTCTTTCATGTTCTAATTGAGCAATTATATCATATAATCTTTTTCTAATCCCAAATGATGATGGTAAATAAACTGGTACACTATTCTTTGTTTCAAATGAATTTGATAAAATATATAAAATGAAAATTACAGTAGCAACAGAATCACGACGAACTGATAATAAATGTTGTGTAGTTTTTTCATCACGATCATGTTCCCAAACGTTGAAATAAATCCCAGAAATTCTAGCTTCAATAATTCTTTCTAATATTAAATCACAAGAATCTAATAATTTTTGAAATGCAACTCCATTAAAACTATGTCGAAAATCATGTTCTTTTTTAGCTTTACCTAACATTTCTTTTATAGCATAAAGACTTTGAGACATTCTAACTTCTCTAATATTAGCCAATTCTAAAGTTAATGCTGTTGGATCATCATTTTCATCTCTATATAAATATCTTTCTGCAACGGATTGATAAGATTGTCCAATATGTGACATTAATGATGAACATGATCCATAAAGTTCATCTCTTGCAATAAATGGCCAAATAACCCAGTTAACACTAACTGTAGTGATAATACTAATTAATATACTTAATCCTACTGGCCAGGTATATCTAAAAACAGAATATGAATTATCATTCCCATTAACAAATATAGTTAAAGAAACAATAGTAAATGAAATTAAAGCCATAAAACTTGATCTTGGATGTGATTTAAATAAAAATTCAAAAGTAAATGGAATACAAATCAATCCGGCAAATACTCCAATGATAACTGGATGTCTAAAATGTTTTGATTCATTAGCTGCCCAACCCCAAAAAACACCAATAAACCAACTAATAATTCTTGTAAATAAATTTTTCCATCTTGGTGAATTTCTTGGACTTAATAATAAATATGATAACCATGGCGCCCAAAAACAATTATATTTTGTATACCATTTCCAAGATTCTTCTAACCAAGCTGGTAATGATAAAAATAAAACAATAAACATAATTTTAATTGCATATTTTAATTGGGAACCTTTAAGTATTTTAGTAAATTTCCAAAACTTCCAACGTATAGAATTTGCACTTGTATGATAACTAAAATCATTATGATCATAAGCTCTAACTGGTTTGATTTTTGAATCTTCTAAATTAGAACCGTCAACATCAAGGTCCTTATTCTTAAATCTTGATGTATTCAAATTATAAATTCTTTCAAAAGCATCTTCAACATCAATCTTTGTTTCAAAATAATAAAAAACAGATTCTGCACCTTGATCTCTAAGACATTGTCTTGGTAATCTTCTTAAACCTCTTTTAAATGGATAATCAATACCAAGAATCTTCCAACTAGTACTATTTTTACATGCAGTTTCAACAACATTAGAAACACCAATTAAATTAACAGCACATTGTCTTGAATAACGCAAAAATAAAAACATATTAATAACTGCTTCTTCTTGTAATAAATCTTTAAAGAAATAATCAGACTTGGTGAATTTTTTATATGCAAGATCAAGAACATAAACTCTTTTCTTTAAATTTTCTCTAGCAACAACCAATTGTTCAATTGAAATATCAATGTCATTTTTGGATCTTTTAATTAATTTCCCAGTAATAGTCAATGCATTTTCAATAGAGTTTAAATCTTCAATCATCCCACTTAATAATCTTGTAACTGGTTTACTGAATGATTCATTAACAACAGACATGTAAACCAATTTATTCCCAGAATCAGCTTGAATATGATGTTTAAGTGGTGTTGGTATACCTTGTTGGGGAATTGGAGTTGCAATTCCAGAATCATGATGTGAATTATCATTACTGAAAACACCACTTGCAATAGCATCTTGATCTAAAGTTAAATATGTTGGGGTTGGAACAGCACGTAATGGACCAACAGTAAAATTAATGTTATTTCTAATGTTTTTTAAATCTTCTTGATTAAACACACAAATTTTTAATTCACTCAAGAATTCTCTAAAATCTTCAGATAACGTTAATGAACTAAATGCCATTTTTTTTTGTAAATTAATGATTGTATCTGGATCTTGAACTTGATCTGCTATTGAAGTATCTCTAAATGCAATCAATGTGTTTTTAATTGAATCTAATGAAGATAACATTGAATTCATTAATTTTTGATGACCAACATCTGGATACCAAACTACACAAACAACTAATGAAATTAATAACCCAAATAAATAAGGAATCCCAATATCCCAACAATGTTTCCAAATAATAACTTGAGCATCAAGATCTAAATTTGTAGATGTGAAAATTAAAACCAACCCAGAAGTTAAAAACAGATAATATAATCTGGTAAAATATGCCTTCAACCAACCCATAATCAAAGTACCTAGTACTAAAGAGCCTGCAATAATACCACCTTGATGATTTCTAGTAGGTTGTGTCGCTGTAGAGATATATAAAGCCAAGGAACTCCAACCCAATCCAAATGCTAATCCAATTATTGAGAATAAGGTTATTTCTAATTGTGCACCAATAGAATGGACTGGATGATTAATTAAAACAGAAATTGGTAAAAAAACTCTATATTTACCAAACCAGTCACCAGATTTTGTAATTAAACAAAAAACCATAGAGATGATATAACTGATAAATAATTTTGAAACTTTAATTCTTGAATCATAATACTCTTTAGCTAATGTCTTTACCCATTCAATAATATTAAATGATTTCTTTGTATCACTTTTAACTTCTTTATCATCTTCAGTAGTTGGAACAACATTTGCAGGTTTAATATAAATAGGATCAAAAAACCCATTTCTCAATTCTTCCATATCAAATCTTTCTAAATTTTGATACTTATTGGACGTGAAAAACTCATTTAGTTTTAATTGTGACATTGAAGTTCGTGGATTTATACTAGAGTCTGAATAAATACTATGCTTTAATGTAGTTTTTAACAAATTAGAATTATCTTTTTTGAATGGTGAATTAATGGTATTTGGATGTAATTGTGATGAGCTTCCATTAGCATCAGGGTTTAATGATCCACTTCCTAATGGTGATTTAGCATCATTAGAGCTTAATTTATGACCTGGTGCCTCTTCTGATTTATTTTCTCGTGGTGGGATTGTTATATTATCAGATTCCATTATTCAAGATGTTCAGCCTTATTACTCATGTATGACAGACAGTCAAATTTAGTGGATGAAGCAGCAATAATTATGAATTCTAGACAACGACAGAGGTTTATTATATATTGGAAATACCAATTGGACAATTTTCAAAGTATCAGAGGCCCTACTTTCTGCTTAATTTTGTATATAATACTCGTTTAATTACATGTTTTAAAAAACCCTTCAAATTTTAAACATCAACATTACCGCATTAGGTAATTACAAGATGCATTAAAACACAGTTCCACTGAAGAGAGTTGAAAATTGTAATTGGAGTTTAAAAATATCCCTTTAAAGATTCAAATGAGAGGACTTATTAGTAAAGGTAATGAGAAATTAATACTAAAGGAAAATAAGACCCAATTTTGGAGCTTTATAACCTAGGAAGGAAAAATGAGCTTAGCAATAAGGATATGAAGTATTTAAACAGAAAATATTTTTATGACACACTTAATAATATTGTGCCTTCACTGATTATAAAGATACAATAAAAAGATATATTTGTCATACAAAAACACCTTTTCCTGTTTTCAATCTCCAAACGATGTTTAATTGTTTGAAAAAATATCAATTTACAACTTTTTTCCCATGCCGACGGAATGTTGCGGTTAACAATTATCAACCGACGGTGATCTAAACGTGAAAATAAAGTGAATTATTAGAATAACTGAGGTGTATATTTATTTAAAAAAAATCACTTTTTGAATACTATAAATACCATCACCTCTTTAATATCTCTCTAAACGCTTTAGAAGCATATTTTCCAACTCCCCAAACATTATGTATATCCAATAAAGATGCACAACATTCACTGAAGTTGTTGATATCGTCTTTAATAGAGTCAGTGATTGGAATATTAAGTGTACTAAACACATCATCTATAAATCTATCCAGCATGTACCTCTTCTCTAAAGATTCTTGATCATTGTTAGATTCTTCTAAAAACCTGCTCCCACTATCTAATACTTGCCAGGTCATTAATAGTGCTTTATAAAGTGGTAATGTAAATAATGGTGAATATTCTTGAGTTTGGTGTTTAGATCTTTCAAAAAAGAATATCAGGTTTGAACTGAGTAATGATAGTTTGTTGAATGGAATCTCATAACAACCTTCATCAATATCACTATCCTCGTCACTTATAATTTCAGGATCTCTCTTTATAATCAAAGCTGCTTTATTTATTGAATCTTCCAACGTCACACTAACTACTCCTGAAGTTATAACAATATCAGGTAGACGAACATGAGCATAAGCCAAGTTCCAATTGGATTCAAGCAAATCCCACATAGTCTTAACTGGTGCATTCATATCATTACAAACAGTTGGTGGTATTAATGATTTCAATTCATCTAATGTTAATCCCAGTTGAAATCTTCTTGAAAATGGATCTAGTTCATACATTAACACACCGTACTCTGAGAATCCAGAATATAAAGTTGCATTTCTTATCATAACATGAACACAATTCATAACAATTAGTGCACCAAAAGAGGATATTTGAATTTTGGACTTATCTTGAAACAAACAATGCTGAGTAGTTTGTAAGAAATTTTGTTGTGGTGTTTGTGTAGATTGTAAAGCTAACCAATTCGATGCATTTGTAGCCTCCCATAATTCTTCAGAACATGGTAAAATATGTTTAATTTCATAATGTGATATTCTTGGTGGATAGCTTAATAAATTTACTAATTCAGAATCAATATAATATAAAGAATATGACAGCCTTCTTCTAACTTCCACTTGAACAAATGAGTCCCAGTCTCTATCTGATGATTGAAGCTGAGAAGTTGTAGGGTCACTTTGAAACAAATCAGAATATCTAGCAATATCTAATAATCTACTATGATGACTTAAAGCTATTTTAAAATGACTAGATTCACCACTGAAAAAGCCATAAAAAGCAACTAAAACCAAACTTTGAATATCTTTTGTAATGAAAAATTCATCAGATTTTTTATCAAGCATTTGTATTGCAAATTGATATAACTCAATTGACAATTTCTGTTTCTTAAGATCTGATGAACTTAAATACCGAAGACTTATTGCGGACATAATACAGGTTAATGGATCATTAACAAAATCATTTAAAAGTTTGAAAGTTGGTCTATGAATTATGGGAAGTGTTAAATGAACTGTTTCCCAATATTTATACACCAACTTTTCAACATCATCTTTTGAATAACCTATAAGCGGTGATGTTTTGATTTTATTAATATTTGAGGTAATGATACCCCTTGAAACACAAAGTCTTTTCATATTAGTATCCTCTGTTGAATTAATTGATCTTCTTCTAACACCACTGTTAACACTTTTCACAGTAACGTTTTCTTCATGAAACTTTGCCAGATGAATCTTTAATGAATCATTCCTAGAGAATTCATTCCCACAAATTGTGCAATAATATTTAGCATTTGAATGCTGCTTCTCGTGCCTTTTTAAATTCTCTATCCTTGTAAACCCAGTATGACAAATCTTACACTCAAACTGCTTCGTCATCATTCAGTCCTTTCTTCCTCTATTCTATTGATTTGAATTATGTTTAAACTTTTAGTGTCAAGGACTGGAAATCCACCGGGACGTCTGCAGAGGTTTAAGTATCTCGCTGCAGCTAAGTCCACCACCCGTCCCGATATCTATCGCTATCATCAACATATAATTATATGAGTACACTTTTGATCAAGGATATGATCAAAGATGGGGGATGATAGATATCATTGGGAAGTGCTTAAATACCGGTAATTTCTTTTCTGGGCATTTTCATTGGTGAGGTTAACATAGTCAAACAATGTCTTCTCTAGAAAGCTTAGAATTCAGAAAGAAATGTCGTGCTGGAAAACATACAACACACACTTCAGGTCAATGTCCAGGTTTTGCTCAAGCTAATTTATTGGTGCTACCAAAAAATGCTGCTGATGATTTTGTTAATTTATGTGCAAGAAATCCAGTACCATGTCCAATTATGGGGATCACTAATGTTGGTGATCCAACTACTTTAGATACAAAAGTTTGTGCTTCTGGGGTTGATGTTAGTAAAGATTTCCCAATGTATAATATTTATGAAAATGGTGAGTTAATTGATACTAAAACTGAAATTACTGAAGAATGGAGTAAAGAGCATGTTGGATTCTTAATTGGATGTTCTTATTCTTTTGAAAATGCATTGAATAAAGCTGGTTTACCACCAAAAGGTATGAAATTGGGAACTTGTGTGTCAATGTATATCACTTCTAAATATTTAGACCCTTCTGGAATATTTACAGACTCTACATATGTCGTCAGTATGAGACCATATAAGAAGAAGGATATCGAAAAAGTTAGAGATATCACTAGAGTATTTAAAGCTACTCATGGTGAACCTGTTGATTGGGGGTTTGACGCTTTGGAAAGATTAGGTATAGATGATTTAAGTAAGCCAGATTTTGGTGAAGTTACTCCAATTGAGGATGATGAAATACCAGTGTTTTGGGGTTGTGGTGTTACACCTCAAATTGCAGCTGCTAAAGTTGGACATAAGATTAAAGGTAAAGTCATGGCACATGTTCCTGGATGTATGATTATTTTAGATGTTCGTGATGAAGAAGTACCTAATTTATAAATTTATTATATATTACATTTATTAATAAATATATCTATGCTTTTTGTTGAGCTTGTAATTTTTTTTGTTCTGGGACTAAATTGATAACTTTACCAGTTTGTAATGCCACTTTAATATTATCAATCACAACGTTTTCCATATCATAAATTGTTTGAACAGCATGTGTACCCATATGAGGAGTTGCTAAAACATTTGGTAAACTAATCAATTCTTTTGAAATATTTGGTTCATTTTCAAAAACATCTAAACCAGCAGCACCAATTTTACCATTCTTTAAATATTTGATCAAAGCTGGTTCATCAATAACACCACCTCTAGCAGTATTTACAATAACAACACCATCTTTCATCTTGGTGATCAATTCTTCATTGATCAAATGACGAGTGGAATTATTCAATGGTATATTAATTGAAATAACATCGGAAACAGAGCATAATTCTTCCAAAGTTTTACAGTATTCCGTATCTTGCTCAACATCTGGTGATTGTCTAGTTCTATTATAATAAACAATTTTTTCAAAACCCAAAGGTTTAGCACGATCTCTAACAGCAGCACCAATACCACCTAAACCTAATATACCCAAAGTTTTTCTTGCTGGAGTTATACCAGCAGAAACACCAGCTGCAAAATTAGATTTTGGCCAATTCCCTTTATTCATCATATCAGCACCATGTCTGAAATTTCTCATAGCACCAATCATTAAGAAAATATTAGAATCAGCTGTGGAACCATTAACAACATCTGGTGCATGTGCCAATTGAATACCTTTTTCATACATTGGAATAGGATCATTTTGATCATAACCAGCACCTTGATGAGCAATGTATTTCAAAGTTGGAGGAAAATAGCTAATTAATTCTTCATCAAATCTACCAACAATACGACCAGTTAATATACCTCTTGCAATGGCAACAGCTTCTGAATATTTTCCTTGAAGATCTTTAATGAACTCTTCTCTTGTAGTGTCTGTAATATGAACCACAGTTGCACCTGTTTCTTTTTCAAACTTGTCCCAATCATCTTGGGCATAACGAGTTGGTTCTAAATGAAGCACTAACACCATTTTTCTTTTGAATTGAATTCAATTGATTCTTGTTTTCAGTTGATGTTGATGTTTAATTATGTCCATGAAACTTTTATTTTATATGCATAAGATTTGTCCACCGGGACGAACTGATAAGGACAATTCAGAATAAATTATATTCTTTTACAACTAACCAAATTCTGAAATAAAAGTCAAGAATTGTGGTAATTTAAGATGGCTAAATTGAGTTACAAATGCTCACTATGTGCACAAGAGTTTACACGGCCAGAGAATTTGAAGAGACATCAGAGGAAACACGAGAATGATAAAGTCCCATGCCAATACTGTGATAAATTATTTGCTAGAAAAGATTCATTAAAGCTCCATATAAAGAGATTCCATCAACATGTAATTGATGATTATGATAATGATTATGCTGTTAGTTCACGGATTATGGCACCTAACGTTATTTCCCTCAGTGGTGTTGAAACACTATCCATTGATAATACTAGTCCTGTAAGTGATGTTGGTAATATTGAAATTCAACAAATTACATCACCACTAAAACTTGTAACCAGACAACAAGTTGAAATATATATTGAAAAATACTGGACACAATTTGACACTTGTCTCCCTATTATTCACAAACCAACATTCACTATTCCTGATAACTATTATGATGATTTATTGATCAATATTATGTGTGCTATTGGGTCAAGGTACACCCCAGAAAAATATCTTTATTCATATGAATTATTTAAATATACTGTGGAAATGATTGAATCTCATCATTTCAAGACTGATAAACTTTATGAAATACAAGTTTGTATACTTGCATCTTATTATGGTATTTATTGTGGTGAAGGATTTTCATTCAAGAAAGCTAACCAATTATATCAATATGCCTTGACTATAGCAAGAGAGAATCAGTTTTTTAGAAGCAAAAAAATTCTAGCTTCTAATTGGTATACATTTATTGAGCAGGAATTAGAGAAAAGACAAGTAATTGCATTACATTTAATCGACACACAACTTGGATCACTATTCAATTATCCACCAATCATTTCTTATTATGAAATTAGACAACGTTTACCATGCTCTGATGAAGAATGGTATGCAGAGAACCCAGTTGAATGGAAAGATGTAAAACAACCAAAACAACCTGCTTATTATTTGAAATGTTTACAACGTTTAATACTTCAAGGGAAACCTATTTTACCAATGTCATCATTTGCTTTAATGATGGTTTTAAGTACTATACATCTTATGATTAGAAATACTACACAATTTTCAGTTTTATTAGATACTGCACCTTCAGAAAATACAGATCCACTTTCAAGAAGGGCACAATTGGGTAATGCATTAAATGGGTTAAGAGCTTTTATAAAAAAAAAACCAACCAACTCTGACATTTATTCAACAAACTCTTCACAGGATATATTTGAAGCCAGATGGAATTTAGCATATATACATTTACATTTACCTGATACTGTTATTTCTTCTGGTATTGTTGAATTATCCTTACAAGCTTCAATTGGTACTGCTGCTGCTTTAGTTAAAACACAAACTTTAACATCCCCTGGTGTTGCATTGTCTAGTAAATATTTTGGAGAGGTTTCATATCAACCATATACATTGATAGCTAATAGATTGACATTTTTTGTTAATGCTTTACAATGTCAAAAGAAAGAGACAACTCCAACACTAACTTTTATACTTTATAAAGGTGCACTTATAATTTGGAAACTGTTAAACACAGCAGTTAGAGAGGTTTCTGAAACTTCAACCAAACAAGATGTTCATAACCTAACACTTCAATATTCATTAGATAAACAAAGAAAAGATTTACAAAAAAAATACTTGATGGAAAGATTAGCTGGCGATATTTTAAGTAATTTTGAAGAGTTTAATAGCAATTTAGATGAAAGTTTGGAATTTTATGAGAATTGGGCTGATGTATTGTTGAGTTCATTTGATACATGGGGGATTGGCCAATGTGCAGCAGCCTCTTTTAGGGAATTATCGAGTGATCCACAATTGTAAATAAATTTAGATATAAAATAAATGAACATGGCTTATTAGATATCATTTTGTATTTTTGCAAAAGATTTCTTAATATGTATTTTGAGGTACCAAGATCCGTCCGTCTTGATGTCAATATTTTGCTATCGGTGGAACGTCCTTCCTACTAATAAATATTAATTAACTAAAAAGGACTATTTTGCGAGCTGTACTATGATACTGAAAACTTAATAAAGAGTAATGATTTCAAGTAGATAACTTTGAACAAAATCATCGTTATTCAAATTATCAAAATGAGTTTATTCAAAGACTTGCACTATCAACCAGTTGATGAATTCAACACTATTAGACAGAAAATTCGTGTAGATACCTCACCAAACAAAATTAATGTTTCTGCTGGTGTTTATAGAGATACTAATGGTAATGCATTTGTCTTACCATCAGTAGCTAAAGCTAAAGAATACTTATACACTCATGATAATGGTCATGATTATATTTTATGTACTGGATTACCTGATTTTGTTGAAGCTGCGAGTACTATTGCTTTAGGTCCAGAAGTTGTTCAAGAAGGTAGAGTAGCAAGTTGTCAATCAATTGGTGGTACCGGTGCTTTATTTATGGGTGTTAATTTCTTAGTTGAGAATGTAGGAATAAAAGATTTTTATTATGGATTACCAGCTTGGCCAACTTATCATCAAATTATTTCACAAGCTGGTGGAAATGTTCATACTTATAAATATTATAATGAAGATACTAGACAAGTTGATTTTGAGAATATTTTAGAAACGTTAAATCAAGCTCCACCAAAATCAGTATTTTTATTACAAATGTGTTGTCATAATCCAACTGGAGCTGATTTAACAGAAGATCAATGGTTACAAGTTGGTAAAATTATGAAAAAAAGAAATTTAGTTCCATTTTTTGATGCTGCTTATCAAGGTTTTGCTACTGGTTCTAAAGAAATTGATGGTGAACCAATTCAAATTTTCTTAGAATTGGGTTTAGAATTTTTAGTTGCACAATCATTTTCAAAAAATTTAGGTCTTTATGGTGAAAGAATTGGTTGTATTCATATTGTTGTTAAAGATGCCAAATTTAAAGATGTTACAACAGATCAATTAAGATATTTGTTCAGAGGTATTTGTTCTTGTGGTCCAGCTTATCCATCTAAAATTGTCATTAAAGTTGCTACTGATGAAAATTTATCTAAAGAATGGGATCAAGATTTGATTGATATAGTTGAAAGAATGACTAGTGTTAGAGAATCAGTATATCAAAAGCTAACAAATGAATATAAAACTCCTGGTGAATGGGGACATATCAAATCACAAAGAGGACTATTCTGGTTCAGTGGCTTGACTGAAGAACAAAGTACCAAGTTAATTGATGAACATCATGTTTATTTGACAAAAAATGGTAGAATTAATGTTGCAGGATTGAATGAAAACAATATTGATACTTTTTGTAAAGCATTTGATACAGTTATTAGAAGTAATTAAGATTGTATATTATAATGAAGAATTAATCTGTATCTATTTTTTTTTCTTTTTGTAGTGTTTTATCTCTTAATGAACCTCCATATTTGATTAACACTAAACATGATGCAAAACCTGCCCATAGTACAAATGCACTAATTGTATTTGTCCAACCAACACCAATATTATTAATTTGAATCAAACATGTTGCAGAACTAATCGCACCTGCAATATATCTTGAACAGTAACTACTAGCAATAGCATCAGCACCAAGATGAGGTAAACAATCAACACAATAAGCATTTAAACTTGGAAAACAAAACGTTTGTCCAACTCCATTAAAAAATAATGCAATAATTGGTAAAGCCATTCCTCCTTTTTTTTTATCGATTGACCAACCATAAATTAAAATACTAACTGGTAATACAAATCCAAATGGCACTATAGCTGATCTTAATCTATCTTCTGGAATTCTTACACCACCTCTCTTCTTGATATACTTTTTAACATAACGATCTGCCCATTTACCCCCATATAATGAACCAGTTAAATAACCCATACCAGGTGCCAAATAAAATAATGCACCATATATTGGAGTTGTTAGGTTAAACCTTGGGTTAATAACATGTGGAATTGGTGTAGTTAAACAATTCATGTTATAAATCAAAGACATACTCATAAACCCACCTAAAATCAAGTTTGGATATTTAAATGCATAAATCACTTTAAAAGGATTATATGGGACCCATACAAACCTCTTTTTTGGATTTAATGCTTTATATTCATCAACTTTCAAATTAATTGCAGTTTCTTTCAAAAATAAGAATACTAATATAGTGGTCAATACACCAAGACCAGCTAATACCCAAAAGATAACTCTCCATGAAGTATATGTAACAATCAACCCACCAAGAACTGGTGCAAATGCTGGTCCTAATTGAGAACCTAATAATGTCCAACCCATTGCATTACCTCTTTGTTCAGGAACATAGATATCACCAACCACACCACCACATAATGAAAAGAATGCTGTACCAAATAGTGCAGTTAAACATCTAAAAACAAAGAACATTGCCAGGTTTTGAGAAACTGCGGTTAAAATAGTTGATATTGTGAAACCAATACAACATATTATATATATTGGTCTTCTACCATATAAATCACCTAGTGGAGATGTTAAACATGGTGATATTGCCATCATTATATTGTAGCATGCAATACTTAAATTTAATATATTATTATTAGTATGAAACTCTTTAGAAATGATAGGAACAGCTGGTAAGAATGCCATTGAAGATGAAGGTGATAAAAACACTGAAAGAGCACATATTAACACAAAAAGATTCTTCTGTGCTGGAGAATATCTCGAGTATTTGTCAACCACCATTGTAGTTTCTTGAACTTGGTCACCGTCATTATTGACATTGATACTGTTACCGTCACTACTATTAGTAGAAACAACTTCTTTCTTCTCCTTCATAAATAGACAGTTGGGCCGTCATTAACTAGAACAACTCATAAAGATCAACCAGTAGAGGTTAATTTAAAAGAACATTCTTCATATTTTTCATTTGATCAAAAACTTAGACTTCCATTTTTGGCTTCATATTAAGCGCAGATAAGTGTCCGTTATCAATAGAATTTGTCCACCAATTTTTATTTAGTTCCCAGTCCAATTGTCCACCAGACAATGATGAAGTACACAAGGACGAGTATGTCCATTCGTTTTTATCTCAATATCATCATCTTATACCATGATGATCTCATAACTGATTTATATCTTGTTAGTTTTCCTTTGATGGATTGTTGATATTGATATATTTTGATTAAACAAAACAAAAAATAATTATGACTGCTGGAATCAAAATTGCTATTGATCGTGGTGGTACTTTCACTGATGTATATGCTTCTATTCCAGGTAAGGATGACTTAGTGTTCAAACTGTTAAGTGTTGACCCAAATAATTACAAAGATGCACCAACTGAAGGTATTAGAAGAGTTTTGGAAATTGCTCATGGGAGAAATATTCCAAAGAATGAATTGTTGAATTTGGACTCAATTGAATCTATTAAGATGGGAACTACTGTTGCAACTAATGCTTTGTTGGAAAGAGATGGTGCTAAAGTTGCTTTGTTAACTTCAAAGGATTTTAAAGATGTTTTATCTATTGGTAATCAAACTAGACCTGATATCTTTAACATTTCTGCTAAGAAACTTGATCAATTATACTCTAAGGTTGTTGAGATTGGTGAAAGAATCACATTAGCAAATTATACTGAAGGTGGTGGACCTGAAAAACAAGTTAGTTTGAATGATTCTGCAGAATTTAACAATTCTTTGGTTGAAGGTATCACTGGTGATATTATTCAAATCATTGAAAAGCCAAATCTAGAAGTTGTTAAAACTCAATTACAAGAATTGAAATCTGAAGGGTTTTCTTCATTGGCTATTTGTTTTACACATTCTTACTTATATCCAATTCATGAACAAGAAGTTGCAAAATTAGCTAGATCTATGGGTTTCCAAGTTTCTGTTTCTACAGAACTACAACCAGTAATGGGTATTGTTAGTAGATCTTCTTCTACTGTTGCAGATGCTTATTTACTACCAAAAATTCAAGAATATTTAGAAGGTTTTGGTTCTGGATTTGAAGGTGGTTTAGAAGCATTTGGTAATAAATTGTTATTCATGCAATCCAATGGTGGTTTATGTCCATGGAATAAATTCACTGGTTTGAGAGCCATCTTATCTGGTCCAGCTGGTGGTGTTGTTGGTTATGCTGAGACTTGTTATGATAAAAGACCTGACAATAAAAAGGCTACATTAGGTTTTGATATGGGTGGTACTTCAACAGATGTCTCAAGATTTTCTGGTAGATATGAACATGTCTTTTCCAACATTGTGAATGAAGTTCATTTAACTACACCACAATTAGATATATCTACTGTTGCAGCTGGTGGTGGGTCTATGTTATTTTGGAGAAATAACATGTTTGTTGTTGGACCTCAATCTGCTGGTGCTCATCCTGGTCCAGCTTGTTATAGAAAAGGTGGTCCATTAACCATCACTGATGCAAATGTTTTCACTGGTAGATTATTACCAGAATATTTTCCAAAGATCTTTGGTCCAAAAGAAAATGAACCATTAGATATTGAAATTACAGAAAAGAAATTCACAGAATTAACTCAACAAATTAATAAAGACATTGGTGGGAACTTAACTCCACAAGAAGTTGCAATTGGTTTCTTGAAAGTTGCTAATGAAGCCATGTGTAGACCAATTAGAACCTTGACTGAAGGTAAAGGGTATAGTACACATGATCATAACTTGTCTGTATTTGGTGGTGCTGGTGGTCAACATAGTTGTTCAGTTGCTCAAATCTTGAACATAGAAAATGTTGTTATCCATAAGTATTCTTCATTATTATCAGCTTATGGTATCTCATTGGCTGATGTTGTTATTGAGAAACAAATGCCAGTTTCTGTTGTTTTAGAAGATTCAAATATGGATTCTATTAAGGAAAAAATTGATATCTTAACTAAACAAGTTCATGAAGAATATAAGAAACAAAAAACTGGGAATAATACCACTGTAACAGAAGTTTATTTAAATTTGAAATATCAAGGTACAGACACTTGTTTAATGATCTATAAACCAGAAGATGGCTGGGATTTTAAAACCAAGTTCATTGAGCAACATCAACAAGATTTTGGATTCACTTTAGATAGAGAAGTCATTGTGGAAGATGCTCGTTTAAGACTAGTTATCAAAAGTGATATCACTCAAGAAACCAACCCATTTGAAGAAGTTGAAACTACTTCTACAAAAACAGAGCCAGAACCAGCTAAAGTAACTAAAGTTTATTTTGAAAATGTTGGCTATAAAGAGACTAAGGTGTTTGGTTTGAAGTCATTGAGTATTGGTACATCTATTGTTGGTCCAGCCATTGTTATGGATGATACTCAAACTATCTTGGTGGAACCAGATTGTACAGCTACAATTTTAAGTGATTCAGTTTTCATTAAAGTTGGTAAATCTACCACACAAGAATTATCATCTACAGTTGTTGATCCTGTTCAATTATCAGTTTTTGGTCATAGATTCATGTCTATTGCTGAACAAATGGGTAAAACATTACAAATGACAGCTATTTCTACCAACATTAAGGAAAGATTGGATTTCTCTTGTGCTTTATTTACATCTGAAGGTAAATTGTTAGCTAATGCTCCACATATTCCAGGTCATTTAGGTTCAATGTTCTTAGCTGTTGAGAAGCAAAACGAAATTTGGAAAGGTAAATTAAAACCTGGTGATGTTTTGTTTGCAAATCATCCAGCTACTGGTGGTACCCATTTACCAGATATTACAGTCTTAACTCCAGTCTTAGATAAGGATAACAATGTGTTGTTTTGGACTGCATCAAGAGGACACCATGCTGATATTGGTGGTATTTCAGCTGGGTCAATGCCAGCAATGTCTAAAGAGATTTGGCAAGAAGGTGCTACTATTGAATCTGATAAGTTGTATGAAAATGGTGAATTTCAATTGGCTAGAGTTGTTGATTATCTATATGATAAGCCAAAATCTTACCCTGGTTGTGAAGGTTCTAGAGCATTGGAAGATAACATTAGTGATTTGAAAGCTCATGCATCAGCTAACTATAGAGGTATTACGTTATTGAATGCTTTAATTAAGGAATATGGTATGGATGTTATTCAACTATACATGGATGCTATCCAAAAATCTGCAGAATTAGCTGTTAGAGGGTTATTACAAATTGCATATGATAGATTTGGAGGTGAACCAATGAAGGCTGTTGACTATTTAGACGATGGTACTGCTATTGCAGTTACTGTTACTGTCAATAGAAAAGATGGTAGTGCTGTTTTGGATTTCACTGAAAGTGGTGAGCAATTTTATAGTAATTTGAATTGTCCAATTGCAGTGTTGTATGGGAGTATCTTATATGTGTTGAGATGTTTGATTAATGTTGATATTCCATTAAACAGTGGTTGTATGGCACCACTAGATATCAGAGTCAGAGATGGATCTTTGTTCAAGCCAGCTTTTGACGCAGCTACGGTCGGTTCAAATGTTGAAACTGCACAAAGAATTTCAGATACTTTATTTAAAGCGTTTAAAGCTTGTGCTGCTTCTCAAGGTACTTGTAATAATTTTACCTTTGGTTCATCTGACAAGAAATATGGTATTTTTGGTTACTATGAAACCATTGCAGGTGGTGGTGGTGCTGGTGAAAATTTCAATGGTCAATCGGGTGTTCAATGTCATACTACAAATACTAGAATGACTGATTCTGAATCTTTTGAAAAGAAATTTCCATGTATTTTGAGAAAATATGAAATAAATAAAGGTACTGGTGGTAAAGGATTACATGTTGGTGGTGATGGTGTTATTAGAGAGATTGAATTCACTATTCCAATGGAAGTTACTTTATTAATGCAAAGACGTGTGTTTGCACCATATGGTATGAATGGTGGTCATCCTGGTAAGCGTGGTTATAACTTCTGGTTAAAGAAACTTGATGATGGCAGTTACCGTAAAATTGCTCTTGGAGGTCAAAACTCGGTTTGGATTAAGCCAGGTGATAGAATCCGTATTGAAACACCAAGTGGTGGTGGTTGGGGAACACCAGTTGATGAAAAAGGTGGATCTGAAGAGTTTGTCTTGAGCTCGAATATTGATTATCCTTCTGTAGATGCTGTTAATAACGAACCAAGTATCTTGACTGGTAGCGTTGCAATGAGAAACTCAACCCAAATTACAAATTAATTTAGAATAACAAGTTTAAGTATAATTATAAATGGAATTTAGTATCTACTGACTACTGTAATTAACGAGATAAAGTGTATAACTAAAAAAAAAAAAAAAAAAAACATCTTCAACTACGATGTCGTTTCAGTAATGTCAGTAATGATTAATGAGTTCATTTCTCAACTTTTGTCACTTGCTACTAAAATAATAATTAATAATAACAAACTACAGCATTATTGTTTCTATGCTTACACTAATGAGGACGCTGCATATAACACTCCATTTACGTCCTGATCGTTTGGATACAATTGTCCTCTTAAGTTTGGTTAATGCTTATCTGGGATGTCCATCTGCAAATTTTAGGTTTCTTCGCATCTGAGCCTAATATTTCCCATTATCTTGTTCTGATTTAACAGCTCATCTTCTTCTCGTGGTGGACATTTGTCCACCAACATGTATTGTAAATAATGACTTCACAAGGACGGCCGCAGATATCAGAAGTGCACTCAGACTCCTGCAAGTTCCTAAAGTCCAACTCGATAAGAACATCATGGTCTAACGGCTGGTTGCTATGGCAGCCAAATGCCCCAGTGTTTGATAAGGGGGAAAGTTTAGCCCCACAACGATGCGGAATTAGTCTCTTGAGGGTCTATTAGACCCACAAGGTGCATGGTTATCAAAGCTTTCAAATTCCGCATTTACGTCTTGACGTCTTTAATAATATTTAAACAGATGGATTTCACCAAGTTATAATGTTCTTGTGAGTAGTTTGTTTAAAATATTACATTGTTTACAACAAAAAAAATGATCCATAAACTAACGCATGTGGGAAAATCAACCAGTTCAAGTGATGCTGAATTAGACACTGGTTCCACCTCCAAAGACCAATACAAAGTTAAAGAAAAAACACTAGTTGATGAAGAACATGGTGAATTGGAAAAAGTAAACGGTGAAGATGATTATATATACATTGACCCAAAAGAAGAGGATAAGTTGGTGAGAAAGCTGGACTTTTACATCATGCCAATCTTCTGTACTATGTATTTCTTAAGTTTTTTGGATAGATCTAACATTGGTAATGCTAAAATTGTTGGTCTTGCTGAACAATTACATTTAACAAATCAACAATTTTCCACAATTGTGTCTGTTATGTATGCCACATATGTTAGTGTCGAATTACCTGGTTCCATCCTTGTCAGAAAAATTGGTCCACATAGATTCATGAGTTTCTGTATCTTTGCTTGGAGTATGGTTACTATTTTTACTTGTTTTGTTAGATCTTATGGAGCTATGATTGCAATGAGATTGCTACTAGGTTTGTTTGAAGGTGCTGTTTTCCCATCTCAAACTTTATACATCACCATGGTTTACAAACGTAATGAACAAGCCAAGAGAATCGGTTACTTGTATTTCTGTTCTTGTTTATCTGGTGCTTTTAATGGGTTGATTGCCACTGGTATTACTAAAATTAAACCACATGGTGATTTTTTGTCTTGGTCTTGGTTATATGTTATTGAAGGTGGTGTTTCTTTCCTAGTCTCAATTTGGGTGTTTTTAGGTTTAGCTAATGATCCAGCTGAAGCTAGATATTTGACTGAACATGAAAAGGAATTAATGAAAACAAGAGCTGAAAATGCTAGAAGATATATGGGTTCTAATAAGTTCGAATTTAAAGAACTATTCATTGCTTGGAAAGATCCATTTGTCATTTTATCTTGTTTAACTCAATTCTGTATTGATATTGTCTTATATGGGTTTTCAACTTTCTTACCATCAATTTTGAAGTTACAATTAGGTTATGATTCTATGGCTGCCCAATATCTATCTATTCCAGTTTATATCTGTGCTGCTTTCGGTACTGGTGTTTCAATGTACCTTTGTGATAGATTTGATTGGAAATCTCGTTTATTCCAATGTCTAAGTGTATTTTCTATCGCAGGGTACATTATCTTGATTAGTTGTAAGAATGGTGGGGTTAATTACTTTGCAACATATTTAATTGCTATCACCTTATATGCAACTGTGGGTGTTAATTTGACTTGGTTAAACGTTAATACTTTCCCACACTATCGTCGTGCTTCTGCTTTAGGTACAAATCAAATGATTGGTAATGTTGCTGGTGCTATTTCTGGTCAAATTTATAGATCAGCACCATATAAATTAGGGAATTCTTTTTCATTAGGTTGTGTTTGTCTTGCATTTATCTTTGTGTCAGTTATGAGACAAATTCTACTACATAGAAATAAGGTCAGAAAAGAAATTTTGGAAGGTACAAGAGAAGATACTATGAAAGAAAGAACTGGATCACAATGCTTGGATTTTGTTTATCATATTTAGTTTTGGTAATTATAATGTTTTGAGTTTTTTATTGAAAACTATTTCTGTAATTATATGCAGTTTTAATTAATCGTTACATACTCCGGCGTCTTGCTGCATAAATGCATAAATGCAAAGAAACATTTATGTACTAATATGCAATTTAATTAATTATTACGTACCCCGGCGTCTTGTTGCATAAATGCGTATTTTTCTACATAATTTAATAATAAATATAATCATAATCATAATCATAACAACATTCAATACGTAATAAGTCTAATGTAAACCTCATGTAGTGTTTCTTTTAGAAGATTGGTGTAATTGAGCAATAGTATCCTCCATCTCAAAAAATTGTTTTTGTAACTTTTTATAATCATATTCCGTAAATCTTATGAGCTTTAAGACACTTGGATTTCTAGTGGTTTTTCTTTTCAATTTCTTATACAAAACTTTCTGTTTGATAGCTTGTTCATATTTTTGTTCATATGCAATTTTTTCATTATTTGGTAAAGTCTTCCAAGCTAAAAAACTTTCACTAGAAGTTTCAGAATAAATACCATGAATATCATTTTGTTTATAATAATCACGCATGAACAACCCAATAACAGTTGAGGGTTCTTCCATCAAAAATGAACGGCATTCTTCATCGATCTTTTGTTTGATATCTTGTTCTTTATTTCTATAAACTTCTTTTTCATGTTCAGGTAACTTCTTCCAGGAATCAGAAACTTGAATCATTTGATTCTTGAACTTTTTTTTATCGAATGTGTGAATTTTCCAATAATCTTTCAGGAATAATCCAAATGCGGTATGTTTGGATTTTGTTGGTGGTGATTTAAAGTTTTTATTCTTCAAATGTTTAGCTTTGTCACACCAAGTTTGTCTTTCTTCTTCTGTTAGTGACTTCCATGCATCCCCAATTTGTGAAAGCATGTTTTTATAACGCATTCTATCAAACTTGGTTTTCCCGCTGTAATTATGTGCAAACAATGTGTAACCAGAGAATCTGGAACTTGAAATTTTTACATTAGTATCAGCATTATATTCCAACAATCTCGCCTTTTTTAGTTCTTTGTTTTTTTTAATGGCTTTTTCTTTCCATTTATTTTTTTCTGAATCTGATAAGTTCACGTATGAATCTTTTGCTTGTAATGAAAGAGACTTATATTCAGAAGGATTTAACTTATTGTTCTCAATGTAGTGTTTAGTGAATATCCCAAGAGATGTGACATATTCATAACTTGATGTTCCTAGTATATATTTCTTAGATTCTTTCATATACTCTGCCCTTTGATTTTCAGTTAAAATTTTCCAAGTAGCATACACATTAACCAATAGATGTTCAAATTCTAGGTCATCATTCAAGTTATATCCATTTGCACTCACATAATCATCCATGAATAATTTGAACCCAAACAACTCATTCTTTGAAACAAGAACCTTAATATTCTTGAATGATGGAATAGACTTATATAAAGTGAGTCTTTTCATTAACAAAGCTTTATCTCTCATGACAATTTTTTTCTTTTCAGGCAAGTCATTCCATTTCTTAGCAGCTTCAGCATATAGAGTTTTGAAATTTCCCTCTATTGAACCATTCTCGTTTATATTATCTTTGATAAATCTCATTAAAAATATATCATATGCATGTGGTGGACGTTTCCTGAAATTATATCCCAGCGTAGTTTTGGGTTCTATATCTCCTTCTTTACCAATTTCTTCGAGAATTTCACCATCCTCTTTAAGTAGTCTTGATAATTCCCTCTTTTGTTTTCTTAATTCAATTCGTTGGTTCTTCATCAGTTCATTTAATTGTCTTCTTTCTGTCGCCTGTTTTCTTTTCTCTACTTTCCTCATAACCATCAGATATTCGTGGCGTTCTATTTTTTGTGCTTTAAGTGTCTCGTATAGTTGTCTTTTAACTTTCCTTATCTCTTTACTCAATTCTTGTTGTTGTTGTTTTGTTTTTCTTCTCATGTATCTGACTTTTCTTCTTTGCAACATATCTACTTGTTTGGTATCTCTTTTAAGTTGTAAAGACAATTTTTTTTCTGCCCGTGTTAATAACTTTAACTCTCTTGCTTGTTTTGCTTGTTTTCTTGATACTTGTCTTTCGATCATTGTTATACTTTTAATTATTTCCCTGTGACATCTTTTGACATACTTCATATCTTTTTTCCTCTGTGCTTCTCTCTCTCTTATTAACTTTCTGTTTTTTTGTTCTTCTAATTTTTTTATTTTCTGTTCTTTTTGCAACTGCATTACTTGGATGTTTTTAAGGGTTTCCCATCTTTGTTTTGCTTCACGTCGAGTCTTGAAATCAATAACACCTTTATTGTAATTTGTGTAATAATGTAGTTTCAAGAATTTCTCAAATGTGATGTAATTATTTGTACGTTTTCTCCCATTATTATCAGAAGCATCATCTTTTAAAGCACTAGCACTTGTCTTTAAAGTAGTTGTTACCTTCTTAGCATCATTAGATCTGGAATTGGAACTAAACCTAACAAATTTCCAAGTCAAAGACCGTATACCAAACATTTAAGGAATACAATGAGGTGATCGTATCAATTCATTAATTTGATATTAGAAATATTGGTGATATGTCAAAGTTTGTTTATTTTTCACTTTTATGACAGGAGAATTTTGGCAGATACTTTTCTATTATTTGAAAACTTTTAAAAGTTAAAATTGATGATTACCAATGAATAATGTTGGTAAAGTGAGTCCTATTGGTAATTGATTGAAACATTTTGTTTCTGATAAGAGTTTTTTTGACATTTCAGTCTACTGATCTTTTGAAATCTCATCAGATCTATTCATAAGGCTTAAATTACTCGGTATTAAACTACACGACTATTTAGAATACATCTAAAGCCTTCAAAACGATAATGAAACATTTGGTGAGTATATATTGCATTTTTACCTCTCTGCTTGTGCTTGTACTCACTTTTTGAGGCTTCTGATTCTTCTTTGCGTCAAAAATTTTTTCCAGATCCATTGTGTCAGCCTAAATAGGAAATTATAGTGATACATCGTCATGCAAACACTATAAATCGTACTTGTTGGTTAGATTACCACAGCTCCATTGTTTTGATTATGTTTCGAGATTTCTTATTTTGTCAACCATTATATACTGAAGAGTTTCACTGTTTTCTTTCCTTAGCATAGTTCATGTGTTGCAAAATTAAAACTCTTCTTATACCAAAAAAATGTCTAGCTATTACAATGTTACCTCAAATATTCCAGATAATTATGACCCAAGTTACCAAGCATTAAACTTTCTCTCTGTGATGGGTCCTTCCCAAGCTACTTTCAAAGATATCGACGATTATGTTCATATCAACATGAAAAGTGCATTCATCTTTGCTGCTAGAATCGGTGCTGGTGGTATGGCTATGATTGCATTATGGTTTACTTCAAACTCAAAACATTCTCCAGTTTTTATTATGAACCAAATTGTTTTATTTTTAATGATTTTACACTCTGGTTTATATATACAATACTTATTAGATGGCCAAGCAACTATTGCTTATCAATTTACAGGGTTTCCAAGTTTAATTTCTAATTATTGTTTAAATATATATGCTGCAACAAATGTCTTTCAACTATTATTATTGATGGCTATTGAAACTTCAATTGTTTTCCAAGTACGTATGATGTTTCGTGAGCCTGGTATAAAATACCTTGATAAGATTGTCACTGGATTATCAATATTGATTGCACTAGCAGTAGTTGGTTTAGATTTTTACAATGTTGTTGAAACATTAAGAGTGGTTTTTCATGATAGATCTCAATATTTCTCATCAAGATCTTTAGACGTTGAAATTATATTATTTGCCTCTTCTATTAATTTCATGAGTGCTGCTTTAATATTAAAATTAATTTTAGCAATTAGAACTAGAAGATATTTAGGTTTAAAGCAATTTGATACATTTCACATCTTGTTAATCATGTCTTTCCAATCAATGATTATTCCATCTGTGTTAACCATCTTGAGTTATTCCTTAAAAAATCTTAGAGTTGTCCCATTACCAGCTCTTTCAGTCATGTTTGTTGCCTTATCATTACCTTTATCTTCAATGTGGGCTTCAAGTGCTAATGATTCTAAAGTTCCAACTTCTACAACAGGTATTACGGCACTTCCAGGTTCGAGCCCATCTCTTAAAACTTCTCGATATTCATCTACTTATTCACCATCAACAAGAACTATTCCATTCTCTGCTCAAGTTAATACTGATTTCAAAGATTCATTTAATGAGAAAGAATTATGTACACCAACAACTGCTGCTGAAGAAACTGATGTTCATAAACAATACTGGTTTGGTGATGATATTAGTTTAGATGAAAATGCATTCATTGCTAAAACTACACACCATTTAAATACAAAGTTTACAGGGGTATATCAAGGTAGCAGTTCATCTGAGGGCTTGAAATGATTGATTAAAAATTTACTGTATTATATAATTCAAATTGTTAAATGTTAGATGGGTGTTCTTTATAGGTAATGATGATTTTCTTGCAGCTTTTTCAGTTTTATATCCTATTTATTTTATACCATTTGTAATAAATGTCTTAGAAGTGAATATCATGTAATCGTTATAATATATTAAAGTATAAATCACTAATTAGAAGATGCAGATTTCAATCTGAATATATCTTGAATGTATAACAAATAAATCCAAGCACAAAACAAATTTAATAAATAATGCAACCAATACAGATGTCTTATCCCATAAATCAATGAGTAAAATGCAAAATATAACAATACAAAATATGTCAATTGTCTTTGTAATGGATTCTTAACTTCTGGTAATGGTTTACCTTGAATGTTTGTATCAACAACAAGCATTATTGGTAAGATTGCCAAAATATGATGATGAGAAGTGAATGGTGTTTGCCATTTAACACCCAAATTATGGAAAAATACAATCAAAACTGGCATATTAACTGGGACTAACCATAACATAAGCATCAAGAATGAAAAATTGAAGTTCTTCAAATTACTGTTTTTGGTTGAATCATATTTATCCTTATAGCATGTTTCATTTGAAGCAGCAGTGATTGAGCGTAATGTTGCAACAGCTTGAACTAAACAACAAACAACATATGCAAATTGGTAAGGAATGTAAAACATGACAAATATTAATAATAAAATAATACCAATGATACGGCGTCTATCATTTGAATATAATTGTTTGGTTTTTTGTGAAAACTTGTTATTAACACCAAATAACGTGTTATTGACTTTGTTAAAAACTTTTGATAAGAAAGCTAAACATTTAGGTAAGATTATTGAAGCTCCAACTAGTAATGAATATATCAAACAAACTAATGAAAACCCGATGATGATAAATAATGGACCAATCATCCATAAAAATTTTTCTTCTAACCCTAAGAAATTGTAATTTAGGTACATGCCTGGTAATTCTTCTGGTGAAGCTGTACCAATTGGATTAATCACATACAAAACTTTAGCAAACACTGGGTTTGACAATAATGGTGATAAAATAGATGTAAAAATAAGTAATGCTGGTAGTTTTTTAGATAAAGATGTTAAACCATCACCAAAACTTGGGAAATAACCAGTTTCAAAATATTGAGTGTATTGAATGAATAAAACCAAACAAATTAAACATACTGGGATTGAAACAGCAGCTAATCTATATCTTAACACTAATTGTTTCAAACTATGAAAAATATCAATTTGGAAATGGATTGAAGTTAAACCTGAAGTGCCACCATTTTCGTCATCCAATGCCCAATATTGTAAATGTAATGGATCATCTTTTGAAGGAAATGGAACATATGGAGAAATACCATGGAAAGAAATTATTTTGTCTTGTTCCAAATTAATCTGCCATTTAGTTTCAAATGGTTCTAGTATGGATTGTTTAATAAATGGTTTAAAAGCATCATGATCACCGTTTTCTTTACTATTAACTTTTAATCTATAACTCAACAAACTACTCCAAGCTGATTTAATAATAATATCAAGTGCAGTAGATCTATTTTCTGGTAATTTTATGTCAATACCAAACAAAAGTAGTGAAATTGGGTCATTAACTTCAATAGTGTGAATCTTTTTATATCTAGCATCAATAGTGGTAAAATGCTCATCCATATTATTACCTTCTCTTGTTGGTTCTTTATAAACAATATAATTATAAGATTTCAATTTTGTTTGATTGAATTGAGCTGCATAAAATGGTTGCTTTTCATCATCTATTGAAGATTCTTTAAGTGATTGTACTCCAGCTTCAGATCTTGGGATTGGGTATATATTGTTAACTAAATCTATGCATTCTAAGTATAACTCTTCGCCTTTTTTGATATTTTGGTGAATAGTAATGACGTCTCCATTGGTTGTTGAACCAGTGTTGGATTTACAAGCCAATAAAGTAGAATCTTTTGTTGTGGTGTCATATAAACTATTTGGTCTTGTTGATGTAATAAAATTGAATTGAAATCCATCCTCAGATTCATCTGGGATTTTGAAAACATGATAATCTCCACTAACACCAGAGTAATTAGTGCCCTTTGGATTATGCACAACTTTACTTGTATCCGCTTTTAAATCCAATATAATTGGAAATGAATAAGTTTTTGGAATTGTAGGTAAATCTTGTTTAATATACTCTTCAAAACCAGAAAGTAAATTTTTTTTAAAAATCTCCATTCTTAAATCCAAATCATAAGTTCTTGATTTAGATAAAGGATTAACAACTTGTAATAAAGTTGATGCAATAATTTTTCTTAATTGATCACACCAAACAATAGCCAGATGATCAATTGGAGTCCATACACGAGGAATACCAGTAGTATACATTGTGAACCCATTTGAATATGGAACTAACCCAGCTAAAGTTGTATAATCTGCTGGTAAGATAGTATCCAGCAGTCCACCAGTAATTGAAATCAATGATGTGTTTTGCAATCTTTGTCTTGTAATTCTATTTGGGTCTAAAGTTGAATCATTTGAAAATGCAGATCTCCAAAATTTGTCAGTTTCAGCATAAATTTTTAAGATATCACCATCAAAAGTTGCAGGTGCTGCTGCATGAGGAGCTGATAATGTTAAAATAGTATTAACAGAATTTTCAACATAATTTGGTAAAGTTATCATAACTCTACTAACAATCCCACCCATTGAATGACCCAATAATATGACAGAAGTTGGTGGATTCTCATTTTCTTTATAAAGTGATAAAATAAATTTAATAGCATCATTCAAATATTCAGCTTGATCTAATAAAGTTCTTCCATGGAAAGCTGTAAAATCTTCATTAAAATGGGCAGCAAAAAAATCTAAATTTCTACCTTTCCAATTAGGATCATCTCTATGATCAAAATCTATATTTGAAGCTTGAGCAGCAATTGAACGAACTTGTTTATAACTCCCAGCATTTCCCGGAATGAATAATACTGGAATCCCATCTAATACACTTTCAACATTATTACCATCAGGTATTTTATCCTTCCCTTGTTCTCTGTATAAATATAAGTTATATTTTGATGCAAATTTTGTGTATGAAGAATCAAACCCAGTGACTCTAGCATAAGATGGATACATGTAAATACTTTTACATTGTGGTTCATCAGCACCAGTATATGGCCTTGAATAGATGTAACCTGTGGTGCCAAATAATATCAAACCAATAACAGACCAGAGTAGTAATAGCCAACGTTGCCGACTTAATTGGTTTTTGGTAGACCTTATTGTTGATGATGAAGTGTTTTGATTCATTTCTGATCTAAATGATGCTGGGTGGTTCTTAAAAAAAAGTTATTATTAACCTGCCTGTACAATTTACATATAACAACACGTACTAATAGTTAGAGAACTAGTTGTTTTTCTGTTTCTCTTTAACCAATTTAACCGCTGTGATGTTCATTTTGTTAAGTTTCACCAATTCCATAAAAAATGATGCCTAAAAAATAAACAAGAAAAAACCTGTTTTCCTCCAGAGAGTCGAACCCAGAATCTTTTATGATTTAATCAGAAATGAGATCCAGATATTGTTCTGTTAATGCAATTAAAAAAAACAACCAACAACCAGATCACCTTTTGAGTTGGAATAAACTGGATGTTTGATCTTTGGGTTTATTGTAAACATTCACATTAACACTGATCATCTTGTTTTTCAGTCAGTTATCAAAAAAACACGCTATTCTTTTCATTTATTTACACGAAAATTCATCAACTTTAAAATATAAACAAAATATAAACAAGAGATAGTACAACTTGTACACAATTATGAATACACCAGATGATGCTATCCAACATGCTATTGATATTGGGTCAAAACAATTTAAATTACAAAAGTATAAAGAAGCATTAAGTTTATTTTCAAAGTTTATTTCATATACCGAGTCTTTAGACGTTGAAGTTATTATTAAATCAAGAGTTAAAAATGGACTTACTGAACAACCAATCTATTATAAACTTGGTCAATCACCAGTTCATCCTAAATTATTTACATTATTAGATAGAAGAAGTGCAACTTTTGAAAAAATTGGTCATTTACAAAACGCTTTACAAGATGCTGAAAAATGTGTAAAGATTGAACCATATAACGTTAAAAGTTATTTAAGACTTGGGCGTTGTTATGAATCACTAAAAAATATTAAAAAAGCTTATGAAATTTACTCAAATGGTATAAAAAGGTTAGAGTACGGTATTAACAAATATAATCTACAAATCAATAATAAACTATTTGAATCTTTAAAAATAAAGAAACAAAATATTAAAGAAACTATTAGGTCCAATATGACACAACAACAAAGAAAAAGAACAAAGGAACCAGAACTAATACCAATTGATCATTGTGAAGTTACTATACAGAAAAAACAGAAAACTTTAGATCGTTTTACAAGCTCATCAATAAAATCCATACCCATTAAATCTACATCGTCCCAATCTCCGGCCCAAAATTTAGATCCATTAGCAAATTTACCTTTGGAAATTATTACAAATATATTTTCATTATTACCATTCAACACTGTTTTAAAATCATTACAAGTTTCAACATCATGGAACTATTTATTATCAAGAATTCCAAATTTATTTAAAACAATAATTATTAAAAAAGATGCAAGTTTTGATGATGTTAAAAATTGTTTTGTTGCAATTGATAAATCAAGAAGACAATGTCATATTAAACAATTAGAAAATTTACAACTAATATCATGCAAGAAACCAGAAGAATATCAAATATTAAAATTAATGTGGAAAAAAGTTTCTTTAAAATATACTGGTGTTTTAGATTTAAATTTTAAAAATTTAAGAATGGATCAAATTGTGGAATTACCATTAAATAATAATATCACAAGGATAAATTTGAAAAATTTAAAGAAATTAAAATTATCTTGTGTTTTTGTTCCATTATATGAAGAAAAATTATTGGATTTATTACCAAATTTACAAATTTTAGAATTAGTTTCAGTTGGTACATCAAGTGCATTAACTAATAAAAAAATTTCGAAACAACATACTAAATACCCAAATTTACAAAAATTATCCCTCATTGGTGATTCATTTAATGATAATAATTTCCCAATTTTCCCATTACAAAATTTATTTATAAGAGGTTCAAATTTTTTCCCAAATTTAAAGCATTTAAGTATTGTTGGGTTTGATTTAGGTCCCATAAATAATATTAATGGTCCTGAATATAACATGTTTATGAACATGCCATTAATTGAATCTTTTATATTTGAAAATAATGATAATTTTGATTTAAAAATTTTTTTAAAAACACATGATTTATTAAATTTCCCAAATTTAAAGAAATTTGCATTAAGAGAAAGGAAAAAATCAACTACTGAACATTTAAATAATTATGAAATGATTTATTTAACTAAAATTTTTGGTAATTTAGAGATTTTAGATTTAACAGGTTCATCAATTTCATATCATGGATTAACAAAATTATTAAAAGTTTGTGGTTTAAAATTAAAACAACTTTCAATTGGTTATTGTCCAAATATTGTTTTTAAAAGAGGACCTTTTAGAGTTCATGTTAATGGTGGATTTTTCAATTTTGATGATTTTGTTGAAATGTGTCCATTTTTACAAGTGTTATATTTAAATCAATCTACAGATTTTAATGATTATACAATGACACAAATGATTAATGCAATTAAAAATTCTAATCATTATGAAGAAATGAGATTATTAGATTTATCATTTAATGAAATTTCACCATATAAATTAATTGAATTGTTGAAATATATAAAGATTGAATATCTAGTATTACATGGTGTTTATATCACTAATGAAACTATCAATATGATTGAAAGGAAGTATTGCAAAAAAGTTGATAGTAAGTTTGATAAACAAAATTGGAGGGAATATGGTGTTAATAGTTATAATCCATTTTAAAACTACAGTGTATTAAAAATATCATTAACATCATTATTTATTTATTTTAATGGATTAGGCTTGGGTTTGAAAACATTAGTCTGTTTAGGTAGATTTTTAGATTTAGCAATTTTGAAGGCATTAACTTTCTTTGGCAGTGTAGATGGTTTTTTAATACCAAGTGATATTTTTATAGGTTTTGCTTCTGTGTCAACTGGTACATTATCTTCTTCTTCTTCTAGATTTTTATCGTCTTTGTTTTGAGCCCCTCTTTTGATCTGATCTTGTAATAACTTCATACCTAATTGTTCTTCAGTTTTACTAGCAGCTTCTTTTTTTAATAATGTACTTTTTCTTAAAACTTCATCACTTGAATTATTTATATAAGAAATATCAACCCCATTCATTCCTTCACCAGCTTCTTCTTCATTAACTTTAATATCGATTAACCCTAGTTGTTGAATATCTTTTAAAAATTGAGTTAATGAAGTCCATTTTGTAGAATTCATATGAATATGATCTCTTTGTTGAATAACTTGATTATAAAATCTATTTGCATTAATTTTTTTAGTTCCATGATAATTTCTTAAAGTTGATATAAAATAATCTTGAAATTGTTTAGAATAATCATTAATTTTAGTTTTATCAATAGATTGAATTTTTTTTAAATGACTTTCACTTCTAATATGACATTTAAATCCATTATCATCTCTGCATTGTTTTTCACAAACTTGACAATACCATTTTAGTTTTTGTAGCCCCTTAGCTTTCATCTGGTTGGCCACATATTTTGGTGTCCCAAATTCTGCTTTAGCCATGATTATTTGTATTGTATCTGTATTATATTAATTTTTATGTAATGTTTTAATATTAATATTGCCTCCAATAATAATATAAAAGTTTATAGTGCAGAAAAAAATTAATCGTGTCCCTAACAACTCATCTTGTCATAGAAATTAGAACTAAGAACAAACTTTTCAGAAATGTTTATAAAACCGTTATGATATTGTCAATTAATAGATCAAATGACATTTATACCGATCCGCTTTTTTTACTTAGTTTAGTTTTAGTAGATGTATATGTATGTATAATAGTGTATATTACTGTATTTATATGCGTAAATATACAGGTATTAATGCTGTGGTGTTTGGATTTTTTGATCACCGTTTATTTGTTTGTCTAACCAAGATAACCGTTATTCCATAAAGTGACAGGTGTGCAATGTAGCAATCATAAGTTAAGGAGGAACCAATAACTAGAGATAGACAGCAACCAATTGGTACAATAATAAAGAACTTAAAATTTGACTCTTTTAAACTTTCGTCGAGATAGAAAAAAAATCAGCAATTTAGTTTTATTTCTTTATTAAAAAGTTTATTTCAAGAACCAAAGATACTGGTACACAATGTTTAGATCAACTTTTATCAAAAGATTTAATACAAGTTCAACTTTATTCTCAAACAATGTTCGTTTGATGAAAAATAGAACTGTTGGTAGTACTTTAAAACACAACTATGCTACATACAATCGTTTTAACAACAAGCAATACTATGCTAATCCTTTGAGTAACCCAACTGTTCAAATTGTTTTAGGTGGTACTGCTGTTGCAGGTGTTATTTTTTACTTTACTCATTTAGAAGAAGCACCAGTCACTGGTCGTAAGAGATTAATGTGGGTTAGTCCAGAAACTGATGAAATGTTAGGTACTTATAGTTATAATCAATTATTGGATGAATATAAAGGTCAATTATTACCACAAGATCATCCAGAAATTACAAGAGTTAAGAAAGTTTTTAAAAATATTTTAGATGCTAGTCCAGCTGATGAATCTAAATTAGACTGGAAAGTTAATATCATTGTTGATCCTAAAGCTCAACCAAATGCTTTTGTTTTACCAGGTGGTAAAGTTTTCGTTTTTAGTACAATTTTACCAATCTGTCAAAATGAAGATGGTTTAGCTACTGTTTTATCTCATGAATTTGGTCATCAATTAGCTAGACATACTGCTGAAAAATTATCTAAAACTCCATTTTATACTGCTTTTGGTTTGATTTTATATGCTTTAACTGGTTCTGATAGAGCTTCTGCAATTTTGGTTAAATTAGGTTTAGAAATGCCATCATCTAGAGATATGGAAACTGAAGCTGATTATATTGGTTTAATGTTATTGTCAAGAGCTTGTTATAATCCAGTTGAAGCTCATAAATTATGGGAAAGAATGAGTGCATGGGAAAAAGAACAAACTGCTGGTAATAAAGCTCCACCAGAGATGTTATCTGATCATCCAGCTACTGAAAGAAGAATTAAAAACATGGAAGAATGGTTACCAACTGCTAATCAAGAAAGAGAAAAAGCTGGTTGTGGTCCAGTTACTCCTTCTTTAGTTATTGATTTTGATAGTGCTTCTGAAGCTTTTGCTCAAGAACAAGCACAAAAAAAACAAGAACCAGTTACTGTTGTTGTTATTTGATTTAACTTATTATACAACTATTTTATACTTTGATATTTTATATATAGAAAAAGAAAAGATATTTACATATTTAGTACTGTAATAAAATTCCGTATAGTTGTGTGCCCGTAACAACAAAATTTTTAAGTGTCAACTGAGGAAATTAAAAAGATAAACATAAATATTAATTTAAAATTTATTTGAAAAAAGATTTCAATAATATATTGAGGGAAAAATATTTTTTAAAGAGTCCAAGTGGTTTGTGGTAAGATTATATTTTTTGTTGAAAATTTCATTTGGTATTAACACCTTTATCTTTAGTTTAAATCATTATGACTGAAAAATCAGAAAAGAAAAGAACAATACAAATAAATCCATTAGAAATTACAGAATCATTAGGTTATACTACTTTTAGAAGAGATTCACGTAAACCATGGACAAAAGAAGAAGATTGCAAATTAACAGAATTAGTGCATACGAAACTTATTGAGCATGGTTTACCAAAAGGTATAAATTCATTAGAAATGAGTAATGGTAAAGAATCAAATTTACCAACAAATTTTAATTGGGAAGAAATTAGTGGGATATTAAAGACTAGAAAACCAAAAGATTGTCGTAAAAGATGGACAAATTCTTTAGATCCAACTTTAAAAAAAGGGAAATGGACAAGTGAAGAAGATGAATTATTATTAAATTCATTTAAAAAATATGGTACATCATGGCAAAAGATTAGTTTAGAAATTCCTGGAAGAACAGATGATCAATGTGCTAAGCGTTATATTGAAGTTTTAGATCCAAGTACAAAAGATCGATTAAGACCATGGTCATTAGATGAAGATTTACAATTAGTTAAAAAAGTTAAAAATTATGGTACAAAATGGCGTACAATTTCAACAGAAATGAATTGTCGACCAAGTTTAACATGTCGAAATCGTTGGAGAAAAATTGTTACTGATGTTGTTCGTGGTAAATCACATATTAGAATTAAACAAGAAGTTGATACAATGGAAGGTGGATTATCAGTTGTTGAAAAAATTAATGGTCAATTAAAGAATAAAAATAATGATAAAGAAGTAATTGAGAAAGATGATAAAAAGGAAAAAAAAAAGAAGAAAGTTTTACCAAAAGAAAAAGAATTGAATAATGAATTAAATAATGAATCAGAGCATAAATCATATAATAATCCAATTACTCCATATACAGGAGTTTTAACTGAATCACCAAAACCAACAACAACAGAAATGGAATGGAAATATACATTAAAAGATACAAGTGGATTATCAGTTTCTAATGGAGTAATATCAAATTCTGAATTAGCTGAAGAATTAATTAATCATGCAAAAAAATATGATTTAAAAATTTCAATTCATCAACATATTCATCATCATTATTCTGGAACTAATACAAATTTATCAAATAATGGAGGATTAACATATGGTAAAGGTGCATCTCCTGTTGAATCAACAACATCACATAATAGTGGGATATTAGAAAATAATAATAATAATAATGATTTGGTTTTACCAAATAGATATTCACATTTTAATTATTTACCACCAATGGTTACACCACAATTAGAAAGTTCAAGTATTAGAAGTGCAAATGAAAGTAATTTATTAAATTTATTAAATCCTCAAACTCATCAACATCATCATCATCATCATCATCATGTTACTAATAATAATAATAATAATAAGAGAAGGTTATCATCATCAAGTAATTCAAGTCATAAGAAACAACATGTTAATAAAGCACCAAGTGTTACTAGTAATAATGCATCACAAACTTCAGAAACTAAAAGAAAATCATCATTTAATTATGAAGAATTAGAAGATGAATTAGATTTTTGGGAAACTATGAGAAGTTTATCACAAGTTGTTAATAAACAACATCCACAACAAAATACAAATAAACCTGAAAATAGTAAAAATGATTTCGGTGTTTATTATAGTGTATTTGGAGAAGAAGAAGATGTTGCAGATTTAGATGAAGAATTAGAGAACATACCACCAGGGATGATTCCATTTAATCCTTCTTGAAAATACATTATTTTATAGTTTATTATATATTTATAAGAGCCTGTATAAGTTGTATTAATTATGATCTTCTTTCAAAATGTTCAGAAGCATTAAAAATCCCAATGGTTGTATCCATACAAAATTCACCAAAAGCCAAATATTTCTTAACATAACCTTGAACTTCATCTCCACCAGGAACATCTTGAATTCTTAAAGTTAATCCAGTATTTCTTTTGATACCAGCCATTGTTGTTGATATTAGAATTAAATCAATACCTATATGGAAAGCTTTGCCTAACTAGAAAAGATTAGTGAAAGAATATAAATTATATCAATAAACTTACATAACCCATTTCTTCTGTTCTTCTTCTCTAAATTTGTTTTGTTCTGTTCCTCTAAATTTGTGTTATTTTATTTTGTTTCATCGATGGCAAATTTTATCGGGATATAAAAAAAGTATTAAAAAATTATAAACTTGATCAACAACAAATTTTAACAAATAAAAAATGTTTAAAACTTCTTTAGTTGGGTTAAGATCCCGTACTATTGTTATTAAAAAATTTATAAAACCAATTATAAGATTACAATCAACTACTCCTACTATTACTAATGATTATGCTACAGCTAGTACTAATGGGAAAGGACATCCAATGACTGTTGATAAAGATTTACCAGATCCTTTTAAAGGTAGAACAACTCGTCGTTTACAATTTTTAGGGTTTGTTGGTATTCTTGGAGTTGCTTCATTTTTAATATTTAATTATGAAAAAATTAATTCACCAATTGTTGTTACAACATTACATTTTTTAAGAAGATCAAAAACTATTAGAGAAGAATTAGGTGATCAAATTGATTTTAAAGATTTTTATCCTTGGATTAAAGGAACTTTAAATCAAGTTCAAGGTGTTGTTAATATTAGTTTTGATGTTAAAGGTTCAAAAAATTGGGGAACTATTAAATTAGTTGCTGATAGAAAAAATCGTCAAGATGATTTTTTAATTCATGAATGGAGTTTGAAAACTTCTGATGGTAAAACTTATGATTTATTAGAAGATAAAACTGTTGATTTTGCCATGTAAATTAAATTTATAAAAATTTTGTACATAGAATTATATTGAAATTGTTTATAAAAAAAAAAAAGAGACCCATGCATCAGATACGGTGGCCAAGCCGGTGGCGTGT
>JAKTRJ010000059.1:0-77014 GCA_030579655.1 Liangdongia dryadoides
AAAGACTGTAAAAGCCGAACGCTCTACCAACTGAGCTAACAAGGACGAGTTCCTGACAGAAAAACAAAGCGTATAAACCAATTCTATAAACTTTGATTATGTAATATTAAGGATGGAAAAATACTATAAAATATAACTATTTAATGATTTATTCTACAATTTACAAAGAATATGAAGTATAAGTTATTAGTTTTCAATCTGATTGATAAAATTTAAGGCGTTTGGCTCATGAGTATTTAAATTATTAGTTAATAAAAAAATTCAAAGTTCAAGTTTTCATGTCGATTTGAAACTTTTTTTTAAACCGGCGGTTGGTTGTCAATCCGTCGGTAATGTTTTAAAAGGTTTAAATCAAAAAAAAGTTCAGAACTTCAATTTATCTAATCAAATTATATCAACAATGAAAAGATTTATTTAGAAAATAGAACTGAATTAATGCATTATGATGACAATATGATTGAAGATTAGAATATTAACCAAAATAACTCATTTATTTATCATACATCTTTATCTTTGTTTTAACTTGCATTAATGAATATGTAACGTTTATGCATGTTTGTTTATACATCTATTAATTTATCCACAATTTTTGTCAGATATTTGAAAAAAAAAAGTAGTAAATTGTACTGGAAACTAATCTTCATGTATGATTCATTACATTAATTTTTTTTTATTTGATTTTTTCGTTTAACTGTGGCTAATAAATATTTTCAAAAAAGTAGAACAGCCGGTATAAGGCTGAATATTAATTTAAATATCGGTGGTTTCAATCATAACTATGTTTTTTTTTTTTTTTTTTCATTCAAATCCTTTAGTTGTGTTATCAAAGGAGTGAGGATATCATTCTATAATGGTGGAGATTCCAATTGTTAAAACTGGATTACCTTGGTTTATTCCACACAGAAGAGAAATTATTGAAACACCAGAAGAGATTGCTGAAAGCCAAGTAAAAATTAAAACTGAATCAGATGAACAAGTTATATATAAATTAAAACAATTTAAGGATGAGGCTCACAAACCTTGGTATAAGTTTTTCGATGAGTATGAATATCGTTTAACTGATAAAGAGAAATCTAAACATCATTGGTGGAAATGGTATGAAGATGATACTCCAGCTGATGAAAAAAAACTACTATTAAAACTAGATCTTTTGATAACTTTTTGTGGGTTTTTAGGTTATTGGACTAAATCATTAGATTCTTCAAACTTCACAAATGCTTATGTTTCTGGTATGAAAGAAGATTTGAACATGAAAGGTAATGATTTGATCAATATTCAAGTTTTATTTACAGTTGGTAATATTATCATGGATTTACCTTTCTTATACCTTATTCCCAGAGTACCAAATACTTATTTATTATTTGCCAGCGAATTATTCTGGTCACTTTTCACAATTGTTCAATCACATTCACCAAATGTTGCTTCTGTAAAAGCTTTCAGATTCTTAACAGGTGCTGCAGAAGCAGCTTACTTCCCGGTTCTTCATTCTTGTTTTGCCAATTGGTATAAACCAACTGAAATTACCAGAAGAGCTGGCTCTTTTTACTTGGCAATTTACCTTGGTATTTTAACTAGTGGTCTACTTCAAAGGTTAGTATGTCTACTTGATTTCTTTGGGAATTTACTAACAAAAACTTAGTGCAATTTACAATAATTTAGATGGAGTTAATGGACTTGCTGGGTGGAAATGGATGTTTATTATTGATGGTTGTTCATCTTTTGCAGTTGCATTCATCACTTTGTTTTCTATCCCTGGGAACCCATTTAATTGTTATTCTATTTGGTTAACAGATGATGAAATCAAATTAGCTAGAAAAAGAATGAGATCTGTTGGTGTTGATCAGCACAAACCATCTGTGAAAGAATTCTTTGATTGGAAAGTGTGGAAAAAGGTTTTATCATCATGGCATTTTTGGATCTTCACTTTGGGGAATATTGGTGGATTTAATTCCAATGCAGCACAAAGTGGGTCTTTTGCACTTTGGTTAAAATCTTTGAAGAAGTATTCTATTGGTAAATTAAACAATTTGACTGCTGTTCCACCAGCTTTAGGTATTTTCTATGTTATTTTTACAACTTGGACAACTGATTTAATTAGGAAAAGATTTTTGATGGTTATTTTCCCTCAATTGATGAATATTATTGGACTTGCAGTTTTAGCCACTTGGGAAGTTTCTGAAGGTGCAAAATGGTTTGGTTTTTGTTTTGGGTATTGGAGTTGGGCTCAGAGTCCTGTTTTTTATCCTTTACAAAATGATATTTTGAGAGAAAATGCAAATTCAAAAGCTATTGAATGGCAATTATCTTATATTATAGCTTTGCAATCTAATGCATGGGTTTCTAAATTATTATTCCCAACTGTTGAAGCACCAAAGTTCCATAAAGGTTTTACTGGTTCTGCATGTTTTGCTGGTCTTGAATGTGCTGCAATGATTATTGGTTACTTCTTCTATAAACGTCATGAACGTCAAAATGCCTATAAAAATGGTATTGTGGTTTATAATAGTGCAGCTGGTGAATCTCAAGATACAGCTCTTCAAGCATTAAATGAAAAGGGAATAAATATTCATTTGGATTCTGATTTGAAAACAAATAGCGATGATTATGCTTCAGAAGAAAATATATCTTATAAAGACTTATCTGTAACAGATGAAAAAAACTAGTTTGCTTTTGTTTACGTTCAATTTAATTTTAAAATTAATATTAGCTATATTATATAATAAGAACAAAATAAGAGAAAAACAGTAGAAATAACAAAATTAATTCTTATGTTGAAATGTTTCTTCAGTGATTTCAACTTTATCACTGCTTGTATTTGTTTGAACACCTTCTAATTCTTCCAATTCAGTTTTATAAATGTGTTTTGGTTTCTCCAATCCAACCAAAATTTTAAACAAATATATCAAAGTATGTCTACCTTGCCATAGAGGGAATAAAATGATGAATAATGCAGCAACAAGCAACCAAATCATCAACACGACGATATAAGCAGTAAATGATTTCTTACCTAAAGCATAACCAGTACCATCAATAGCACAAGCCATAATGATATAAACACCAAATAATATAATGACATTAATTATTAAGGACCACCAAGTTTGTCTTTTTAATAATTTCTTTTCAGAATCATCAACCTCAATAGCTTTTTCTTCTTCAGCATCGAAATCATTAGCTAATGTAATTCTATTATATTTGTTCAAATCAAATGGTTCAGGTTCAGGTTTGATTAAACTAATGATAACAATATAAAAGATTGGGGCAAAGACTGAAACTAAATTTCCAATAATAGTAGCTTCACCTAACATAACAGTATCTTTATCAACATGACCTCCATATTTATAGGCAGCACCAATCCAACAAGCAATACCAGAAAGTGTACCTAATGGGGCACCAATAATTAAAGATAATTTGGTCATCTTTGGCCAGAATAAAGCAAGTGTAATAGCACCAACTTCAGGTGATAAAACAATACCAGTGAAACTTAATAACCAACCTGCAGTAACACCCACGTAGTTGAAAACAGTAGATAAGATACCCATAAACAAACCAAAGCCCATAACTGCTAAATGGGCAACAGTTACTAATCTTTTACCATCAGCATTTGGATTAACATATGTTCTGTATACATCATAAGTAGTGATAGAAGAGAAGGCAATCAATTCAGCAGAAGAAGCAGAAGTAACAGACATAAAAATCATAACTAACCCTGCTGCTGCACCACTCTTACCAAATATAGCTGCTAAACCATAAATCATTGGCATACTAGCACCAATTTCTTGTTCACTTAAAGCATTTGGGTAAGTTACTGAAGCTGGGTTTTTTAATAAAGCTCTACAAGCTAAACCTGCAGAAGAACCTAAACAAGCTGGAATGATCCACCAACAAATACCACCAGCCATATAACCCCAAAAGACAGATTTTGCATCAGAGGCAATAGCTCTTTGAGAATAACCTGGATCACCAAAGACACTACTCAACCCACCAATCATGACAGACCAAGTCAACATCATCATTTCCTTATGTTTAAAAGACATTAAACTGTTACCAGAAGCACTTGGGAAAGTCTTTTGGACATCAATTAGTAAATCATACATCTTTGATGGTGATCCAATTAAATGTGAGGAACAATAGATGGTGTAGCAAGAAACAATTAAAATCATATAAATGATGACTGTATGAATCCAATCAGAGATAAAAGTAGCTTTTAACCCACCAAGAGCTGTGTATACGACAACACCCAAAGGAAGTAAAAAACTAGCAGCAACAGTGTGCATCCCAGTAGTTGCACTAAATGCTTGGGAACCACCTAGTAACAACAAGGATGAAATCAAGATATTAGTACAAGCACAGTAACATAAAAGAATCCAATGCCCAATTTTACCAAAACGAATAGCAAAACATTCAGTGACGGTATGAGCAGAAGGAGCTTTTTGTTTTATTTGAAGCGCCAAAAAGACGAACTATAATTGTTAATATGTCCATGTCATTTGACAAATAAAAGAGAACATACTAAAGTGATCTAAAATGATATTAGTGATATGGGTAAAAATTAATTTAATATTTTAAAAAAACTCACTTGAATAGTACCACCGACACCGTACCTATATCAACAAGTTAGTATTTTACTTTAACCTGAATACTGTATGAACATACATCCAACCACCTATATGAAGTTAGTATAAGGTAGGTAACAAATAAAGATAAAACATACCTTCCCAACCATAATTATATGACCATGTGGTAGAAGACATTAAAGTCGCAGGCCATGTCCAAGCAGAAACTGTAGAAGAGGCAATCAACCCAGCACCAACATTTCTTGATGCTGTGGAAAATCTTTCAGAGTTTTGGACTTGACCTAAATATCTTGACATGATTCTTGTGATCATCCCCATCATCAATGCAAAAGCGGTACCTAGACCTAGGACAAACCCATAACCATAACCTTGATTCAAAATTGGTTCCATTTTGAAATAATATTATATTTTGATTGTTTACTAAAAGACCCCAAATGAGAACCAAACACCAACCTACTTAGCCTTTATATAAATCTTCAGTGATTCACTATTAGAAACCAACTTTATCATGGTCTAAAATGTAGTATAATGACGAGTATTCAAAAACAAAAGATAAGAGCCGATAACAAACTTGTGCAACAACGTTGATTTCCTCCATTTTCCTCAAATACGTTGCTGATCATTTGATTCTAGATCTCAGTCGACTCATTTATGTATAATCTCTTATCGCGGTTTCCTTTTTTGGTAATCGCTATGCATATAATTAAGGTTACTTAAAGAAGCATAGATTGTACCTTTTAGAGATAATGATGTTATATATAGGCTATAAATTTATGGTTTATCTTTTATCTAAATTTTCTCTGATATACAACATATTACAATTAAAATGACTTGGGAAGAAACAGCTGCTGAGAAGAGAGCTTCATTAATCAATGCTATTCCAGAAGAATGGAGAATCCAAATTGATCTCCAAAAGGAGATGATAAAAAAGGGATATAAGAATCCTGATCTGTTTTTAGATTCAATTTTACCTGAAAATGAATCTGTTTTAACTAAAAAAACTGTTGTTGAATTATCGAAATTAATTCAATCTGGTGAATTAACTTCATATGAATTAACATTTGCAATTTGTCATAGAGCTTCTTTATCACATCAATTATTAAACAATTGTTCTGAAATTTTTATAGATGAAGCCTTAAGTAGAGCTAAAGAATTGGATTTATATTTTAAGACAAAAGGTAAAACTGTTGGTCCATTACATGGTATTCCAATATCATTAAAAGATCAAGTTGATTTACCAGGTAAAGATTCAGCAATTGGGTATGTTGGATTAGTTAATAAACCTAAATTTACTGAATCATTACTTGCACAACAATTAAAATCATATGGTGCAATTTTTTATGTCAAGACAGCTGTACCAATGGCGATGATGGCTCCAGAAACATATACTAATTTATATGGATATACATTTAATGGGTTAAATTTGAAATTATCAGCAGGTGGTTCTTCAGGTGGTGAAGGATCATTAATTGCAAGTCATGGTTCATTAATTGGGTTTGGTACAGATATTGGTGGATCAATTAGAATTCCATCAAATCATCATGGATTATATGCATTAAAACCTGGGACTGGTAGAATTTCTTATTTAAATGTTACAAATTCATATTCTGGTCAAGAATTAGTTCCTTCTGTTATTGGACCAATGTGCAAGACTCTTGAAGATTTAGAATTCATTACTAAATTAATTGTTGATAAACAAGGTTGGATTCAAGATCCAAAATTATTAGCAGTTCCATGGAAAGAATTTAAATCATCATCATCATCTAAGATTAAAATTGCTATTTGGGAAACTGATGGTGAAGTTTCTCCATCACCACCAACAAAAAGATCTTTAAATGATTTGAAAGAGAAATTAAGTAAATCAGATCAAGTTGAATTAGTTAAATTTAATCCACCTTGTTTAAAAGAATTACGTGATACTATTAATAAAGTTTATGGTGCAGATGTTGGTAATGAAGTTAAAGAAATTTGTAAAATTTCTGGAGAACCAATGGTTCCATTAGTTAAATTTATGCTTGAAGTTGATTCTGTTAAAACTCCATTAAAAATTAATGAATGGTGGAATTTATCTAATGATGTTTATAAAGCTAAACAAAATTTTTTGAAATATTGGGATGAATTAGATATTGATGCTATTATTGGTCCAATTTGGCCAACTCCTTCATGCCCAAGATATGGTGAACCAACATTAAATTACACCACTATTTTCAATATCACGGATTGTGCATGTGTTGTTGTTCCAATAAGTCAAGTTAATAAGACTATTGATATCATTGATGATAAATATAAACCATTAAATGAACTTGATGAGAAAGTTTATAAAGCTTATGATCCAGAAGTTTATGATAAGATGCCAGTTTGTGTTCAAGTTGTTTGTAAAAGATTAGAAGAAGAAAAAGCTTTAGCTATTGCTAAAATTGTTGATTCTTTTAAATAATGGTAATATAACTTATATATGCAGGTACATGTTTGATGACGTAGAGAGATCTGTTTACAGTACTGAATTGTATTATATTCTAAAGTTTGTATTAAGATTAGTTATTTCATATATAAATATTATTCAGTGCAAAAATTCATTTCTCTTTTATTAGCTGCAGTATTTTTTTCAGTTTCAGCTTGTTGAGCTTCTAATTTTTCAGCTTTTGCTTCAGCATCTCTTCTTTCTTTAACTTCAGCAACATATTTCATTACAAATGGTAAAATTGCATTAGTAACAACAATCCAAGCAACTAAAATACCAAAATTTCTTCCCATATTTCCTTTATATAAATCAAAAAATGCAACTTTTGTTAATTCAGAAGCACAATAAACTGGAACAGCATATCCATATCTAAAAAAATGATTTGTTACAGCCATTGCAGAAACAGCAGGTGCAGCATTTGAAGCCATTAAAAATACTAACCAACCACCAATAAGTGGAGGACAATATAAGAAACATAACATTGCGACAATTTCATTTAAAGTACCAAGAGAAGACATTAATAAATAACAAATCATCCATAAAACTAAAGCACCAGATTTCCCAAAAGCAGCAGTATGATCAATACCAAAAGCAATATTTAACATAATATTTGCTAATGAAATAACTAAATAAGAAATTTGATCAACCAAGATTCTAAATAAAATATATTTTTTACCTTTAATTTTAGTTGCAACAAAAATATGAACTCTAATAGTAATAATAAATTGGAAAAATGCAAAAATAACCAAATAAGCAAGACCTAATTCTAAAGGAGCCATAACAACAGCTTTTTCAATTGGAGCAGCATCAAGAGGTTTAAATTTCACAGGAGAAGATAAGAATCTAAAAGCATTTAATTTTGCATTTGTATCATCACCTAAATCATTAACTAATTTTGGATAAAATTCTTTATTTAATACTTGAACTAAAGCTCTTTCAAATTTAGCATAAGCTGGAGTAATATATTGAAGCATTGAAAAAGGATCTCTACCAGTTTCAAAAGAACGATCAATTAAAGTTCCTTCATTAGTATAATTTGTAACATTATTTTTAATAGCTTCAAATAAGATTTGAGTTGCATTTGGTTTAACATATAAAGCACTCCAAAAAAATTGATGATGAGTTTGTCTTAAAACTTCAGTATGAGCATCATTATTATGTTTATCAGCTAATTTTTTAAAAGCAGTATGATTAAAAATTTCCCAATGACCATATTCTTTAATTAAATCTAATTGAGTAACTGCAGCAACAGCTTCTGAAATATATGGATTAACAGTAGAATTTGGGAAATCTGGATTATCAATTTCATCAAGAACAACCAACATTTTAAAATTTTTAAGTCTTTTTTCTCTTTGATAATAAGTCCCCCAATATAATGCTAAAACTGAAACAAAAATAATACAAAGAGTTATATAATTTCTTATAAAAACTCTATATAATTTAGCTCTTTGTCTTTTATATTCATCATTCCAAAAATTAAATTTTTCCACTCTTTGATAAGTTTGAGTTCTTTTTAAAGTACTTATAACAGAATTTTCACGTTTTCTTTTTAATTTTAATAATTCTTGTGGAGTCATAACAGTTGAACCTGTAACTGATCTCATTAAATGAGTCCCCATAATATCTTCACCTTGAATAGCACCATTAATAATAGCATCATCATCATTATCATCATCATCCTCTTGATCATCATTTTCATCTTCTTCCATTTGTTCATAATATCCTTCCATTTCTTCATCTTCTTCTGCATCTGTATTACTTTCATATAAAGAATTCACATAATCATGGGTATTATAATCATCATAAGGTTGATTGTTGCTTTCTACATCAACATGATCAGCAGTTATTGGTGTTGGTTCAGTAGCTGTTTCTTTAGTACTGGGACGGTTAAGAGAAGCCATGGTCCGTATTGTATTGTTGTATTAACAGTAAAAAAATAAATTTATTATAAAATTTATCAAAAGTTTATAAAACTCTGGTAAACCACTGGTAAGATTTCTAAGACACTGGTGTTTAATTTTAATATGTTTGTTTTGTTTATAGAGAATTTAATTACCCATTTTGTCGAGATTGCTATTTTAAACCAATGCATAAAGTGCTAAAGTGTTTAGTTTTTAAAAATTAAACCAGTGAAATTGTGCAAATCTAATGAAGTTTGAGAACTGAAACAGAAGAGCAAGTTGAGTTGAGAAAAGTTATTTTGTTTACCATTTCTTTTTACTGTTATTTTTATTGGTATTAATTTTTACTTTCTTTCTTAAACCTTTAGATTGAGTTTATATAGATATATCATGACTCAAGATATAGATCCTTTGGATCATGTGGATAATTCCAAAGAATCCTCTGGTGATTCTGTTAATGACACAAAGAAGAATTTTAACGATTTTAACAATACCAAGTTTAACAATAATAATGATAACCAACGGAAACCTTCAACACAAACTATAAAAAGAACAACTACAAAAAAACGTCGTAAAAAAACAATATGGAAAATTGTATTAATGTTTGTTCGAGTTTATGTTTTTATAATTGTTGCTTATATGGGTATATTAAGTATTTATTGGGGTTCTTATGTTAATAGAACTTCTTATTATAAAAATGTTAAAAGATTAGTGGTATTTGATGAACAAACTCCTATTGATGGTGCAGTTCCACCAGCTTTATCATTATTATTAACTCAATTTTTTGAATCTGATTCTGTTAAATTTTATGGTGATTGGCATTTATATAATGGAACTGATTTTAAAACTTTATTTGCTGATAAACATAATAATTCAATTGAACAAGAAGTTTATCGTCAAGTTCATCATCAACATTATTGGGGTGCTTTTTATATTAAACCAAATGCTACATTAAATTATGTTAAAGCTTTACAAACTCAAAATTCAAGTTATGAATTTAATGGAATTGATTATATTTTTGAAACTGGTAGAAATATGGGTGCAACAACAACTTTTATTCCAATAATTCAAGCTTTAGAAACAAAATTTTTAGATTTAGCTCAACAAAAAATTACTATACCATTTATTGAAAAATTACCAAAAAATTTACAATTAAATTTAGCTACAAATAATACTAATTTAATATCTCAAAATTTTTGGTTTAATTATATTGATTATAGACCTTTAACAAAATTAATTGTTATTGGTCCAACTCAATTAGGTTTGGTTTATTTATTAGTTTTATCTTTCCATCAATTTAATTTTGCTTATAGTACTCATGTTGAATTAAGAAATAAATTAAAAAATATGGCTCAATATTTAACTTATCATATTTTAACTTCTCAATTTGCTTATTTATTTATGTCATTAATGTATTGTTTAATGACTTGTGCATTTCAAATAGATTTATGGCAAACTTTTGGACATTCTTCATTTTTAGTTATGTGGGCAATTATGTTTTTAACAATGAGTGCTTTAGGTGGAATTAATGAAAATGCAGCTTTAATTATTTTTACAAGAGATAAACCAAAAATTGGATTTTGGGTTGTTTTTTTTTTGGTTATAAATATTACTGTTGTTTTTAGTCCTTTAATTTTATGTAATAGATTTTATCGTTATGGTTATGCTTCTCCAATGTTATGTGGTCAAGAATTATTAAAAGTTGTTTTTTTTGATACTTGGAAAGGAACAATGGGAAGAAATATTGGTATTTTATGTGCATGGATTGCTTTAATGAATGCAGTTTTACCATTTACAATTAAAAATTGTGAAATGTATTCTGAAAGAATTAAAGAAAAAGCTACAGCTGCAATGGAAAAAAAATCTAAATAATATTTTAATACTACAATTTTTAAGACTTTATGTAATTATTTGTAAAGCTACATACACATTAAAATTTCCTAAACTCATAAATTTAGTTTAAACAAATTAACGGGAAGTGGCTTGAACTTTTTGGAAAGAACCTTTAGCTTGTTGCTTGGAAACTTTAGCACCACCAGCAGCAGCCAATTTAGCCTTTTCAGCCTTTCTAGAAGCCTTATCAGCCTTCTTTTTTTCTTGAGTAGCCTTAGCAGCAGCTTCTCTTTGAGCTTTTCTAACTTCTGGTTTAACAGAACGTCTTTCTTTAATCAATTCTAAAGAAGCACCAACAATAGCTCTTTGGGCTTTAACGGTCTTTCTGGTACGCTTCTTAGAAACTTCTTCAGTAATACCTTTCTTATGGTGTCTTCTATACAAAACAGTCCATGAAATTCTTCTTGGATTCTTACGTTGTTTGAATAGAGAAGCAGATTTTGAGTTTTGGAATCTGAAAATCTTGGAGTCACCACGGACAAACAAAGTACCTCTACCTGGGTAGATCTTGGAACCAGAGAATGAGTCAACTTCAACCTTCATTTTAGCTAAAATTTGTTAGTTATTTGGATTTATTAATTTCTTGATGAATGTGATGTTCATAGTGTATATATTAATTTAAAAATTCAACAATAATCAAATGAAAAATGGGATATTCATAACACACTTCATAACAATTAAAATTCTATTGAATAACAACACTAGTTCATACACGTTCACCTCTTTTTTTATAAATACACACCTTATTGAATGATGTCTTACTAGTATTATTGTAATTGTAGTTGTTAGTACAATTCGAGTTTATTGAAAAAAAGAGTTGCGACACTTTCCCAAACCCATTTGGATGTGTCGCGTACCAGAAAATTGAAATTTTTTTAGTCACGTGAATCTAAAAGTTGTTGTTTTTTTGTATGGTAATTTCTATTATTGGTGTTCAGGTGTGTCAGTCACAAACTAAATTAGGGTTACTAAAATTGAAAGAATAGACTCTTTAGGGTTGCTTAACCTTTAGTTTTTTTTTTCATTCCATCAACATAGAAAAAAAGAGTGAAAATTTTATCTTGGTACATTACACTTTCTAATTAACCAACTATAATTAATTTAATTTAGTCCGGAGTGAACTTATATACACAGAGATGGCACCAAAAGGAAAATCACAAGAAAACATCAACTCTAAGTTGGCTTTAACCATTAAGTCTGGTAAATATACCTTAGGTTACAAGTCTGTTGTTAAATCTTTACGTCAAGGTAAAGCTAAGTTGGTTATCATTGCTGCTAACACCCCAGTCTTGAGAAAGTCTGAATTGGAATATTACGCTATGTTGTCCAAGACCAACGTCTACTACTTCCAAGGTGGTAACAACGAATTGGGTACCGCTTGTGGTAAATTATTCAGAGTTGGTGTTTTAGCTATTTTGGACGCTGGTGATTCTGATATCTTATCTTCCGTTTCCGCTTAAGTGGTTGGTTGAACTAGGTTAATAGATGTCATTTAGTTTACAAGAAATTTGTAGTTTAGATTTGGTATATTTAGCTGGTTGTAGTATCACCTCTATTTCATCACCTCTCGAGTTGAAATTTTTCAGTAATTTGAAAAACCCTAATGAACCCTAATAACCCTAATGAATCATAGTAATAAATTACTTGATTATACCATTATGTTTTAAAGAGTTGAATAGTTGTTGGAAAGTTGTACTAACTTCAGTTAATGGCCCAATATATTAAAACAACTATTTCATCATTTTAGTCGAAATTACACTTTAACAGACGTTTAACAGAATAATTCACTTACATAGAAAAAGTGAGGCTGAAATGTTTATCAAACAAAAAAAGTTTAATAAAGAGAAATTTATAAAGATATAAATCAATATTTAAATAAACCAATTGGTTCATTAAAACTTCAATTAAACCAATTAACAACAAAACAGTAGAATTTCACTATCTTCATCATTTCCCAATTCGGAATAAATTAATTTCGCACCAACTGATTCAAAATAAACTCCATAAAATAAAATAATTTTTCATATAAAAACAACTGCATTTCTCATTAATATTTTTTTAAAATTTATATTTAACCATTGAGAAACAATGGGTCATTTATCTCATCATGCTTCAAATGCTATCATGTACACTAGTTATGCTATCTTACTAGTGTCTGGTTCTGCTATTGCTTGGTATGCAAGAAGTAATAAGACTTTTTTAAGTGCTAATGGGACACAAAGAGGTATTCCTCTTGCTTTTAACTTTGTTGCTTCTGGTATGTAATTGAATTTTGGGGTTTCTATATTTTTATCTTCTGTCTAATAACGTTTGTCTGCTAATGGTTACTGTTTTTTTTTTTTTTTTTTTGGTTCCTTTCTAATTGCATTAGGCGGGTGCTTTATATCTTAATTATGAAAATATAAGGTAGATATATTGCTGAGATTATACCGTTGAACTCGATCAAGTTAATACTTGCGTGAGGACAGATGCAAAAATAACAAAATTCCAGTTTGAATTATTGATTAATTGTCAAGGAATCTGAATATTTTCTTTTAGTTCCTTTACTTGATATCATAATTCTAATTGTGTTGAATTGTTACTAACCATCTTTATAGGTCTAGGATGTGGTGTTTTAACAACTTATCCTCAAGTTGCTAATCTTGCGGGATTAGAAGGTTTATTAGTTTATGCTATTTGTGGTGGATTACCAATGTTTTTATTTGGGTTTTTAGGTCCAATTATAAGAAAACAATGCCCAAAAGGGTTCTTATTAACTGAATGGGCATTTCATAGATTTGGTGTTATCACTGGATTATATTTATCTGCATGTACTATCTTAACATTATTTTTATTTATGGTTTCTGAAATTGCAAGTTTAAGATTTGCAGTAAGTACTTTAACTGGTTTAAATCCTTTACCTGTTGCTATCGTTGAATGTGTTGTTACTTCTCTTTATACTGCAATTGGTGGGTTCCATGTTAGTTTCATCACTGATAATATTCAATGTATGTGTGTAATAGTTTTAATCATCATTGTTAGTTGTGCAATGGGTTCTTATATTGATATTGATAAATCAATGATTAATAAATCTGGTTTATTAAAAAGTAATAGATTGGGTGGTCAATTAATTTATATCTTTATTATTGCTATTTTTAGTAATGATATGTTCATGTCTGGATTTTGGTTAAGAACTTTTGCTTCTAAAACTGATAAAGATTTATGGATTGGTTGTTCATTAGCTGCATTTTTTTTAACAGCTATTGTTGTTGTTGTAGGTATTACTGGTTTGATTGCAGTTTGGGCAGGATATGTTGAAATTGGTAGTGAAGATTCTGGTAGTTCTTTTTTTATCATTTTAGAAAAAATGCCATCTTGGGTTATGGGATTCGTATTAGTCTTTATTGTCATTTTATCAACATGTACTTTAGATTCTTTACAATCTGCATTGGCTTCTACTATTTCAAATGATGTTTTTAGAAATAAAATCCCAATTTTTTATATTAGAATCCTTGTTATTTTAATCATTATCCCATGTGTTGTTGTTGCTATTAAAGTTGCTGATGACGTTTTACAAATTTATTTCATTGCTGATTTATTATCTGCTGCAGTAATTCCAATTTTATTACTAGGTTTATCTAGTAAAATGTATTTTTTAACTGGTTGGGAAGTTATTGCTGGTGGATTAGGTGGATTATTAGCTGTCTTCATCTTTGGTACAGTTTATTATCATTCTGCAAAAGAAGGTGGTAAACTATTATTAATTTGGAATGGTGTTTATAATCCTGATGATTGGGGTGCTTTTGGTGCTTTTGTAGTTGCACCATTTGGTGGATTAATATTTTCTGCAATAATGCTTGCAATAAGATTATCAATTCAAAAGATTTATTCAATAATCACTGATACACCATTCATTGCTCTAGATAAACCTGAACACCCATTCAAAGTTGATTATGATGATTCTGAATCTGATTCTGAAGATGTTGATGGTGTTGATTCAGTCCAAGATGTTGTTTCTCAAGTTTATTCTGAAAGTATCAAAGATAATAAGAAGTAATTTTTTTTGTATATTAGTTTAATCATATATAGTTTTCATTTCAAGTTTTATTTAATAATCAATTTTTATTCTAATTTATAACTACTAATTTATTAAACGCCATGTGTAAATGTTCTATTCATAATATATAATATATATAACAAACAAACAACCCCAAAAAATAAAAATAAAAACCGTAATAAAAAAGTAGAGTAGAGTAATTTGAAGTAAAAGTAAAAGTTAAATAAAAGAAATTTTTAAAGAAGAATTGGAAAAAGTGTCATGAAATGCAATTTGGTCATTAAAAAAGTTTTGATTAAAAATTTAATCCTTTAAAACAATTGAATGGAACCAAAATATTGTTCAACACCATATTCACCTGGTTGTTTCCACATATCATTATATGTAGATAAAATAGTAACTTCATTTTCCAATTCTTGTAAAATTTTTTCAACAGCAGTTTTTTGATTTTCTTTACTTGGATAATTACCACCATTTGAAGAACCTTGACTTGGATAACCAGTTTCAGTAACAACAATCTTCTTATTACCACCACAAGATTTTTTAACTAAAGCAACTTGACCTTTAACAAAAGAACCAGATGTTTCAGCTGAAGAGTGGACATCAAAGTATGGATGTGGATTAATACCAATAATATCAATTTCAGCTTCACATAATTCAGGATGATTTTCAAAAGTAACTGGTGGTTCAGATGTTGCAATATTACCACTGTAACCAGCAGATTGTAAATCTGATTTAACAGAAGAGATTTTGGAAATTAAATCATCAACAGAAACTAAACCAGTTTGAACAGCTTCATTACCAATAGTGATATATTCGAAAATATCCCAACCATTTTCTTTACCCCAAGCAGTTAATTTTTCAACATCATCATCAATGGTATTAGAACCAGCACCATGGAAATACAAACCTTGATTTATCTTTAAACCAAGTTTAGCAGCAGTTGGGTTAACAGTTTCTAAAGTGTTACAATCAACAGAGTAAACACGAATTTGTTTGATACCAGTACTAGCAATCAATTCCAAATCTTGTGCAACAGCAGAGGAACTCTTACATGAACCATCATTATTGTATGGAGAGTAAACAATGGCTTGTGGAACAGAACCAGCAGTACCAACAGATGAAGTAGAAGAGGCAGAAGCAGCTGAAGAGGAGCTTGTTGCAGATGAAGAAGTTTCTTGTTCAGAAGTAGAAGTGGATTGTTGTTGTTCAGTACTTTGTTGTGTTTCACTAGAAGTAGTTGGAACAGTAGAGCTTTGAGCTTGAGTAGAGCTTTGAGCTTGAGTAGAGCTTTGGACTTGAGTAGAAGTGGCTTCTTGGGAAGTAGTTGGTACTTCAGTACTTGATGTAGTTTGATCTGCTGAAGTGGATGGAGCTTCAGATGTAATTTGAGCTTCAGAAGTGGTTGGGGCTGCTTCAGAAGTTGGGCTGTTGGTAGTTTCTGGTGCATTAGAAGTTTCTGGTGCAGCAGTGGTTTCTGGTGCTTGGGTAGTAGATGGAGCAGCAGAAGTAGTTGGGTTCAAGGTAGTAGTATCATCTTGAGAAGTAGCAACAGCAGTAGTAACTGGTTCAACATCTTTTAATATAGAGACAAAAGTGGTTGGTTCAGCAAAAGTTGCATCAGTCAAAGTGTAAGTAAAAGTTTGGGTACCACTAACTAGCAATTCAACAGTTGGAGCAGTGTGAACATTGGTGACAGTAGAATAAGTGTCTGTGACGGTAACAGCTTCAGCTGTATGTTGTCTTGTAATAACGATTGGAGCAGCCAATGCCAATTGGTAGAAATAGTTGACAGCTAAAATTAAAGTAAAGTAATTCATTTTGATAAAGAGTGACTAGTGTTCAGTAATATTTTAAAAAAGAGTGTAATATAGTTGGATTGTTAAAAGAGTGAATGAATAAAGTGAGTGAACGAATGTAGTTTGAACACAAGTCTAGCAGTGATAGCTTTAAAGTTTGTTAAAAGAGTGAATAGAACTAGTTTGTTGATGTTCCAAAAATAACACACTAATCAACATCTTTGAATCATTCTCTTTAAATAATTTTGAATCCAAAGGCTGGCATCATTTCCTTTTCTTAATCTAGTATTGATTTTAATTCTAGTTTACCATGATCTCTAATACTTCGATCTGGTGGCTGGTGTCTAACCCGCATATGCATGCATATTTCATGCATAAAGGCTGGATTACACATGAAACCAACTTTCAAAGTTAAAATGGTAAGCATCAAAAAAGCCATCACAGCTTTTTCTGCTCAAATTAAGATACTATTGTGCTCTTTAATGCAAACATAGTAGTTTCATGATGGTCTATAAACTATCAAAGTTTGACGGTCTCTACTGTTCCTATAGTAGTATTGTTAAGTGATGGCGCTAAAAAATCAGTCAAAGAAAAACTCAATCTAAAATCAACCGGTGCATTAAACACTGCAAAGAATACTAACAAATATTCAAACTTATGAAAAACAAACCTATTTGTAACGTTCTGTGTGTCTATAAAATGATACACTTCTAAATCCTATTGAACCTCAAAACAAGTAATTTCTGACCCCCCTCTAAAAGAGCTATCCGTAGTTTTCAGCGCTCAGCTGCAACGATCGGCATAAAATCTTCCAGCATAGACAAACCAGCCAAAAACATCAACATGAACTTGGAAGAAGTTTTTATGGACAGTTGTAAAAAAAATTGTTCAGGCTTGTGCTTATGGTCACATGATACTACTATCATGGGGCTGAAACAAAACTGGTATTGGCTTGAATACGAAAGCCCATTTTTTTCACTGGTGCTGGTTTGTAACAATGTCGTAATTTGCTGACCCAGTCCAGCTGATCTACGTTCTGTACCTACTTATCATAGCATTATCATTGATCTAGATCTAGAATAAACAAGTAGTCATATCCATATGGTTTGCGTAGTCAGTGTTCTAAACTAATCAGCGCATACAGTTTCAGATATAACAGTTTATCCAATAGATTATTACAATAGTTGTATCATTTTGACATCAATGTGCTGTTGTAGAAGGCTCTTCTAAACCTAACTTTTCTGTTATTGATTTTGGATCAATATATTCGGAAATATAGTTGATCACATTATGAAACTATAAATGTTAGTATCCAAAAAACAATTTAAGTGACCTAAATGGAAATTTACCATCTTGGCTCTCTTTTTTAAGAGCGTGTCAATTTTGTTAGTTAATTCTTGAATTTGTTCTATAGAACTAGCGCTTATAGTTGGTTTATCTTTCTGTTCGTGAATTTTTCCTTCAAGTACAGAAATTTGATTTCTCAAGTTTATAATAGTATTATCTAATTCATCATCTGTAGGTATTTGTGTTGTTAGTTTTATCTGATCTTGAAGATCATTAATTTTTGATTCATATTCAACAATTTCTATTTTAATTTTTTCTAAAATTGAATCATAATCTTTATTTTCATCTTTATTATCGATCTAAAAAGGTATTAATTAATTACATGATTCAGTCATTTCAAATGATATATCACTGACCTCAACTTTATTTGCCACTGAAATGGACATTTTTCCAATCATTTTAGTTACAATTTTATTCTCTTTTGCTAGTTCTTCAAGTGCTTTAACCGCTGTTGCTTTGTTTATAACTCCATGTAAGTTTTGTATGATATCATTCACTGAGTATGGACGGTACTGTTGTTCCAAGTACTCTAAGATGATCTTTTCAGCTAAAAAAGATATTGTTAATACTAGAAATCACAAAATACATCATGTCTTTATTCACCTACCTTCTTCTCCTTTGACTTGTTTTGTTTTCTTTGGTGGCATTATGTTTTCTATTAATGTTAGCCGCTGAGGTTTAAAACAAAATATTTGGATATAATCGTCTATTTATACAAATTCCTAGAAATTTATCAAGTTCTATAAATAAAACAAACAAAACTATAAACCTTTATACATTATTATCAAGCAAGAGTTTCTGGCATTTTCATAATGACAGTCACCAAACTGGTCCAGCCATAAAAATGCTTATTCTTTTGAGGGGCACCAGTAATATCATCATATTGTTCCCATGCAAATCCTGTTTCTTCCCATTTTTCAAACACATTTTCAACCAAGTTAGTTCTTAATTTGGTGTATGTTTCATTTGCTAGTTCCAAAGTTTCTTTTTCTAATATATCAGCATTTTCACCAGTAGCATAATATTGTAAACTATCCAAAATCAAATAATTAATGTTCAACCAAACTGCACTTCTCCAATAGTTTTCACCTTGATGATAGTATGGATCTTTTTTAGACAAACTTCTTATACCATAATCTGAAAATAATTCTTCTGGATCAGCGATTAATTTGATAACATCATGTAAATGTTTTGAGGATGGTGACATTAATTTCAATGCAAATGGAAACAATGAAACATAACCTTTATGACAAACAAAAATATCTTCATCATTTTTATCAACACTAACATCGCAATAACATTTATCCTTTTCGGACCAGTGTAAATCATCAATGTTTCTTTGAATAGCATATTCTATTTTAGCATATTTTTCAGCATCTTTAGATTTACCTAACAATTCAGCAATTTTTTTCATAGCTTTAGTCATAGCACCAATCCAAGAAATCATATCAACGTTCAATTCAGCAACATCTGGAACTTCAGCTCTTGGATAATCATCCAACCCACTTGGCAAACAATGAGTAAAAGTTCTACCTTTCCATCTATAAGCTTCAACTGGTGAAAATGGTTCACGTTCAAATTCATCCAACTCACCTTTTTGAGTTTTTCTAAACCATTCATAGTGTAATTGTAATTTTGGATAAATTTCTTCTGCATATTCAAGTAATAATTCTGGATATCTTAAATGAGCATCCATAATTTCACTAAATTTAATATCACCAAATGCATCAACAACAACTGGTTCATCAATATCACCATATTCATTGAAATCATTTTCTGTTGATGCTTTCTTTGCCTTTTCCAATAAAGCAGTGAAAACAAGCATCATAGTTGGTGGATTAGCAATTTCTGGACTTTGAACTTGAAATTCTTCTGGAACTCTTGATCTAGCTTCAAGACCTAAAATTTGTTCTCTACCAATCCAACCATCATCATCAATTAAACTAAACCAACTTTTTAAAATTTCCAAAGCCAAATCTAAATCATAATCCATGATTGGAATCAAATGGAAACCTTCATCCCAATAAAACCCTCTTGGGAAAAAGGTTCTACTTGGAACTGCTGTAAATAATTCATAAGGACCTTCCGGAGACCCTTTCAATTTCAAATCTTCATAAGTTTCTTCATTTAATTTGGTTTTTCTATCAACTAATTGTTCTCCATAGAAATAACCAATACCACCCATCAAATTAGATAAGAAGTATTTAGCAAATTTTTTATACTTATTTTCTTTATGAAATGGAGCTTGTAATTTAAAAGAAGTTTCAAACCTTTGATCAAAAGTTTCTAATGTCTTGTTGATTAATTTGCTTAAATTTTCTTGTTCAATCTTATTTGGATTTGTTTCAGTGTTAAAAATAATATCAAATTCAAATGCACCAGTGAAAATTTTTTGAACAAAATGTAAATTACCTTCAAATCCATTAACATCTCTAATACTTAGGATAGAAGATGCATCAGGAATTTTATTTTGTTTTAATTCTTCTTCATGTTCTTCATAATATTTCTTAAAAGATTCACCAAGTAAAACACCAAAAATATCATTAGCTCTCCAACTTTGATCATTTGGAGCATGTAAAGAGACGTAATGGGTATATTTTGGATCCATATCTGGACCAGCTATTTTTCTTTTTGATAACTTCTTATGCTTATTAGTAGAAGGACCATCAGTGATATCAAGTTCAAACCCTTCAAAATCAATAGAATGACCAACAAATTTGATATTCTCTCCAGGTTTATAACCTTCAATTGGAGCTTTCTTTATAGGAGTTAAACCACCATTACCTTCCATCCCAGCATAAAACACAATAGAAGTTGTTTTATTTTCAAAACCAGGTCTTGGAACACCTTTAACTTTTAAAGCCCAACCTTGTTCATTCTTAACAAAATCAGTAATTAGATCTAATTTCAAACCATCATCAACCATGACTTGTCTACCACCAATACGAGTATCATATTTTTCCCAACCAAATCCATGCATTTCATCTCTTTGATCACAATTACTTCTAGTATGTTGAACTCCATCGACATCATCAGCATTAAACCAAAATAACCCAGTAATTAAAGAATTTGGTAATCTTGGCCTGACACCAACATAAACATTTGATCTATATGGGCCCCATAACAAAGTTTGAGAAATTGCATCGTTATAACTCTTGATGACTTGTTCTTTTGATGATTGAGAAAGTACCGTTAAAATATACCCAAAAAGAGCACAAAGAAACAATTGGTACTTCATAATCTCAAATCTTTGAATATCTACCAAAGTTCAATAAAAGAAAAATCCAAAGTTGGTTTTGTTTAAAAGTTTCTTCTGTTTTGTTTTTAGTTAACTGTTTACTTCTACAAATATGCCAGTGCAGCATTTTAAAAATCTCGAACGCGTTTTGTAAAACTGATTTTATTTAATAAAAACTTGTAATATAAAAAAACTTTTACAACAGGATGGGCTGGTTAGCACTATTACCATTGTTACCATCTTTTCTATTGTAGTTACTCAGTGGAACATCATCTTCAAAGTTATGTATTACCATTGGTGTATTGTTAGAAGAAGCTGGTGTAGGTGCGTCTTTTTTTGTAGTGTCCTTTCTCTTATATGTTCTCTTACGAGCTGGTTTCTTAGCTGCTGTTGTGGTGTTGGGTAAACTAGTATTTGACCCAGTAGGTATAACTGATGGTTTCAGGCTTGGTTCTAGTTTCTTTGGTTCTTTGGCACCCAGTTCTTTACTCACCAGTTTCAATAATGGAGATAATTTCTTGTATCTTACCACATAGTCATCAAGTTGTTTCTGCAGTGCTTTAACTTGTTCTGATTGTTGTTGAAATATATGTTGTGCTAATAATTAAGTTAGTTGAAATGTTTTACCATGTAGATAATAAAGAATACATACGTTTGGAATTTGAATCTATAGTTGCAAGATTTGTTAAAAATGTGGCCATCAGTTGCCTTAGGGTATCAATCTAAAATAAGAGGTTAATAAAAAAAAACCTTATATTTGTAAAAGAAAACAAATCAGTACCTGTTGTTTTAAATAATTCACTTCTTCCAAAATATCATCAATTCTTATAGTTCCATCTTCAAAATGTTTAATAGATAAATTCTGTGTTGAATTTAAAGATTCTATCGCTGTAAATGTTTCCATATTTTCTTTCCTCTATTATTTCAAAATATCAATCAATATTGAGAAGCACTATTCTTCTCTTTTGATCGTTCTAATTGTTATCAAAACTGTTGTTGATCAAATATTAAATGTGTTTTCATTTTCATTAGTCCTTTACAGAAATTCCCTTTTTGTTCTCGGGACACACAAATCGGTAATGGGCCACGTTAATCAGCTTTTGGCACATAAAATTAATAAACTACAAATTTAAAAAAAGGTTTAATGTTATTTATCATTTTCTTTGTCGTATTATCACAACATTATTTTCATTACATTCCCACGGCACTTTGTATTTAGTTTTTAGCACTTCAAATTTGAACCTGAAAACTTCTTCTAAATAACTTTTAGGTAATTGCATATAAGACTTTTGAATACTTTTTATAGCATGATTTACCATATCATCTTTCCCAAAATCCATCATTTTTCTGTTTGAAATATCACTTTCTGTGGAATACAGTTTAAACCAAGTCCAGTAATCATCTGTTCTCCAACTCTGCAAAATCTTGTGTAACTTTAAATCATTTGAAGCATACTGATATGCAATATTAGCAGCTAATAAACATTCATGGTTAAAATGTGATTCATGTAATACATAAATACTAACAATTTTGTTCAACTCAATTGGACTCAAAACATGCTTATTTTTCAACAAATAAATGATGCTAGGTATATAAGTTTGATAATGACCCATATTTGAAGAAACTCGGATAGAATATAAAAACACATCTTTAGTGAACTCATCAGCTGGGAATTTTAACAATGCTTCTCTCAATTTTCTCAATGACATTAAAGTTTTTTCTAAAACGTCTTTTGTAGATTGATCGGTTGTATTGTTTCCTAATTCTTCTTTTTGGTTTGGATCAGTAATTGATAAATTAACCATTTGTCTCCTTAAATCTTCTGCATCACTTTGTGATAAATCATCCACAAACTAAATACTTGGTTAATATTCTTTAATTATTGAATAAAATTGTTTTTAAAACAAACCTCTTGTTGAATTTTTTTAAAATACTCAACTCTTGCATTTGGATCCCGCTGTAATCTATCATCTTCACCTCTACTCACTAACCCATAATCCTCGTTCTTTTTCTTAGCATCGTTTTCAAATCTTCTCCTTCTCTGATCTAACCTTTCTTGTGATTCACCATCAAGGGAATTGGATGTACTGTTTGTTGTTATTGTATCAACTTTTGATTTCTTGCTCCAGCTTCTTGGTTTCTGTCTTGAAGTAAATTTCTTGTAATTAGAGTTTGGGGAGTATTTTGATTCAGATGAAGAAGATGAAATTGACGACATCTTCTTATTCAATCACTATAATCTCTTTTTTTTAACCAAGTTTCAAAAGATAAAGTTTTTTCTTAGTCTAATGTTAAACTAACACAAAGATACAAAATGTAAATAAACAGTCACATGACCTTGATAAATATTCTAGTGGTCACATGATTAAATAAGATTATATATAAAAACATATAAATAAATAATAAATAAATCATGATCTCATATTCAACCATAATGTGGCACCTAGTGCAACAACAGAAAGTAAGAAACTCACTTCAAATGCACTGTTGTAACATTTTGCTCCTAATTTACACACCAAAACACTTGCATCATCAGTAGTATCTTCATGAATCAAATGAGAATCATAAACAGCACCAAATAATTTCATAAATAAAAATACAGGTATGATTGGTGCTAACCCAATAATCCCCCAGCTAAATGTAAACAACTGAACACCAAAATATTGAATAAGTAATTGAGGTATTGAACTCCATGTAAAACCATATGCAATTCCACTTAATAAAGAAAGTATCCATAATATGTTTGCAGAGGAAGAAAAAATACCTAATAATTGAATAATAACATAAATTAATGCAGGAATAAACAAGACCAAGGATCTTGATTTATGCAATTTATTTGAAATTGTATCACCAACAATTCCAGTTAATAATCTACCAATACAACTAGCCACTGAAATTAACGAAACTTCAAAATTTTGTTGGCCCTGAATATATGTTTCTTCTTGACCATAAAGTAATGATTTGATTATATAACCAACAGAATATATATACATTTGACCTAATCCTGCAAATAAACCCAATATCAAAAACATAATCCAGAAATCAGTATCTTTAAATAATGAAGTTTTGGTTTTGTTTGCATGATGTAACTTTCTAGTAAGATCTTCCCTTGATATAGAATCATGATCATGATCATCATTTGTTTTAGTTGGTGTCCCTATGGTGAATGGTGATGTATATGGTTGTAATTCTAATGAAGACAAAGGTGTTTGGACACCACTAGGTATACGACTATGTCCATGATGTGGAGTTGCTTTATCAGCAAGGTAAATAAATGGTAAACCAATTATTCCAATAGCAATAGAACAATAACCCAGCATGCCTAAAAATTTCGAAGTATCATTTTTAAAGAATATTGTTCCAATAGTTGTAAACACAAAAGCACTTAAACCATAAGCAGCAATAGGAAATGATGTAGCGACACCATTGTGCTTAGGAAACAGAATCGCAGAACATTTCAAAACAGCAGAGTTAATAAAGGCAGCACCAGTACCAATTAAGAACATTAACAATATGGAAACCGGTAGATTTGAGTATTTATTATCAAACTGATCTTTAAATCCAAGAAATCCAGCACTAACACATAATACTCCGATAAATACTGGAATTGTGAATCCTTTTCTTTCAATGATTGGACTAGCTGGGACACCAATCAATGATACACCAAGACTTCCAGCAAAAGCTAACAATGAAGAATCTGAACTGGTATATTTCAATTGGTGCGCGAGTTGGGGGCCATAAGCACTATATAGATAAACAGTCCCACAAACAAACTGCAGCAAAGTGCACGACACAAGAGTCGCTATTCTCTGCCAAAACAATAACATTGATTGGAATATTCTTCTGAGCTTGAGAATCAAACTCTACAAATCACTTTCTCACTAGCGTTTCACAACTGTTTCTCAACGAGTGGCTGAATGTGATTTTGATAATGGATAATTTTCAGTTCCGGATCTTTAAACTTTATCGGTAATAATTATTTAGTACCTTTAAAACTTGATTCTATAAAAACAACATTGGCCCAGGTTCCAATTTAAAAATGTTGTTAACAAGACAACTGTACTCCATTAATACAATTCATAGATACTCTAGAGGTTTCCATGTATCATTAATTGCTAATAAAGCGTTAAACGTTGCCTTTTTTGGTTCTGATGAGTTTAGTATTGAATCATTAAAAGCTCTACAAAAGCTAGCACAAACAAAACCAGATGTCATCAAGAATATCGATGTTATTACGAAAAAGAGAAAACCTGTTGGTAGACATTTGAAAGAATTATCTGAAGTTCCAATCTCTATTTATGCTGCTGAGCAACAGCTTGAAGTTAGAAGATGTGAAAGCAATAAAGAGATTAATAATTTATTAACTGAAGACTATGATCTAGCAGTTGCTGTATCTTATGGTAAACTTATTCCAAGAACATTTATTGAAGGTGTTCCATATTCCCTAAATGTTCATCCTTCATTACTACCAAGATATTCAGGTGCCAGTCCCTTACAATATGCTTTATTAAATAATGATAAATTTACTGGTGTAACTGTCCAAACTTTACACCCTACAAAATTTGATCAGGGTAAAATAGTGGCTCAAACCCCAGAGATCCCAATTGCTGAAGATGAAACTTTGGCTGGATTAAGAGACAAAATGGCAATTGAAGGTGCAAATTTGTTAGCTAAAGTTATTGAATTGGAATTATACAAAAACCCAAACTTTAAATCAAAATACGAATATTCATATGCTGGTAAAATAGATAAATCATTTTCGAAAATTGATTGGAATACTGATCCTAAAACAATTATTCGCCGTTATAACACACTTGGTCCATTATACACTTTTAAAGAAGCACGTCCAAAAATAACTAAGAAAAAAGCTAAGAAGATAAAAGTGTCGCCTTATAAAAGAATCATTTTACATGATGTTGAAAATCTAGAAAACTTTAATCAACTAAAACCTAGTGAATTTGAACTAGATAATAAAGGTACTAGCATAATTATTGGAACAGCTAATGGCGCGATCAAAGTTAACAATATCCAATTTGAATGTTTTAAAAAAGAAGATGCTGCTACTTTCATGAAGAAATTGGAATCAAGAGCTGGTGAGACACCAAATGTTTTTATTAATGATGTTCCAGTTGATAATAACTAAAGAAAACAACATCTACATGGTTCTGTTAATAATCAAAATTAAAACTCTGTATATAAACTCATTAAAAAAAACTTTTTATGGGATAACTTGACAATGTTTGTTGTATTCTGTAACACCAACACCGATTCTCTTGTACAAAAACTTTCTAGTTGTTACATCTGGAATTGGAATGAATGGCCCTTGTTTAGCATCTGCCAGGCCAACCTTAATACCTGTCTTTTCTTGTGTGATAGATTTGATCTCATCATAATGAATAACCCAAACAGTGTCCAGTGTGCTAGTAGAAATCATCATAATATGTGTATATGTGACGATAACTGCATTTTCTTCACCTGGTAAAACAACATGTGCCAAATATCTATCTTCAAAAAATTCACCACCATCACAAGTTTTTAACCAATATTGACCTTGAGCTTCTCTTTCAGAAAATGGTGTAATAATAGCATCATTATTGACATATCTTGGTAAACGAACTTTATCAATACCATCATTATCAAAAACAGTTGTACTGTTTCTGATACCTTCACTAACATTGTTGGCTAAATCAAAAACACCAATAGCTGTTTTTGTTGGTAACCCAATTATTCCTTTACCAAGACCTTTCAAAAATCCAATAGCACCATCTTCATTTGCCCCTTGAACTGGAGCTGTGGCCATCCCTGAAATACCACTGGTAATACCATCAACAAATGATGTGGCACCAGTTTGGAAACGATACAAAGCGTGTTTTGGTTTGTTTCTTCTTTGATTCAAACGACGACGTTCCTGGAAATCTTTATCAAAAGTAGCTGCAGTCAACCCTTTAGCAATAGAACCAGTGACTTTAGCAAAACTATCAGAAAGACCATAAACAGACTTTTTTAAGAAACTCAACCCACCTTTAGCCATACTGATACCCAATTCTTGTGGACGATCATTCATAACTAAACCTTGATACGGTTCATAAAATATATCCATAACACCTGAACTGATATTATTAAATAAACCAACTGGATTACCCAAAACATCGGCTGAACCTAACACCTTGTGGACTTGATATAAGAAAGCTTGACCATAATGGGTTTCAATTGAATGTATCAATGTTGGCATTGCAACTCTCACATTTTCCATGAACAAGGCATTTAGCTTGATTGGCGCGTCATTAATATTACCAATAGCCATTGTCAAAATATTCAAGAAAAACATCAATGCATTTTGTGAGTTAGATTTATCCTCAGCGTTCATTCTTTCAGTTCTCACAAATGACAAATTCATTTGTGTTGGTTGTAAGTGTAATGCTTCAAAATAGATGTCGTTGTCACTTGCACTTTGTTGAGGATATGGCAATGTCAAAGTATCTTCACATAAAATATCCTGAACTTCCACATTCCAAGAAGCACCTGGGAATTTAGAGAAATCAATCAAAGCAAACAAAAAGTCTTCATCTATTTCTAAAGACATTTCTTGTAACAATATAGTTGCATACTTGATATACAAAATACCATGTGAATCATCCTTAACTTTGGAAATTGCACCTGAAAATGATGGATGATTAGCCAACTCTCTTGATGATTGTGACACAACGGTTGGGTATAAAACAATTGGAAAAATACCACCATATAATTGGTTATCAATTTGAATCCACTTGAATTTATAACTAAAAGTTTGATATAAATCTGTGTCATTGTAACGTAATTCAATACCACGAGTTGTAATGTAACATAATTCTTGCAGACGAGTATTAATCAATGAAAGACCAATACCTTCAAACTTGAACAGGATCTTCGTAAAGATGTCTGAGTCCTCTTCATTAAGTTCAAACTTATCTTTATCATTACTGGTTGCCAATGACAAACTAGAAGATGTTTGTTCTGTCTTCAATTTGTAAAGACTGACTGATGGATCATAATTTGAAATAACCAAAGCTTGAGTAGGACCATCAGCAACGACATTCAAATCAACAATTTTCTTTGTTGATGGTAATCTCATTGGTCTCAAACTACCAATTTCAGCCAATTGAATATAACGTTCCCTACCATCAGTTCTCAACACAAGTTCTTTCGAAATCCCGGCTGGATAATCCCATGCATATGGCATAACACTTCTTGGTGGAATCTTGTAGTAAATTGGTTTATACTCGGAGTGCTCATCAAAAATGACCTCGTTATTTTCATCAACATTAGGATCTTTTTGGTAAAAGATAAATTCAGAATTACTAAAGTTTCTAATAGAATATGGCCAAGAATCACCGGCATCTTCAACATGAATAAACAAGGTAGCTTCTTCAAGCAAGATATCAACTTTAAACAACACATACCCAACATCTTGTTTTAATAGCTTCAAATAAACTTGACCAATATCAGAAATATTAAATGGACTTGACCATTGAGACTTTGCACCAAGGAACCGCAATTTCAATTGCTTCTTTTGAATGCATGGCAAATTGTACAATGGCTCTAGTTCACTAGGCCTCAAATGAAAAGAATCAGAAGAACCAACATCCAAAACCTCAATTTCACAATCAGTATCATTTCTAATAATGAATCTAGGAGAAAATGTAACAACTTTGGTTAAGTTATATTTACCTTGACCTTCTTTGATATCAATACCAAGGTTGACTTCAGTTTTCTTATTTGGCAGCAACATGGATAATTCACTATTTTGACCAATAGCTTCAAAACTCACTGGCTTACTCCATTGTGAATCGCCAAGACGAACCAATGCTCTTGACCCTCTATCACTGTCTGATTCAAATGAAAACATCTTTGGGTAAGCAGTTTTCATGGAAGATACATCATTGGATACTTTTGATGTTAAGATGTTGTACTTTTCACTAATGGACAAATCTCTTGAAGTTCTATTCAAGATAACATATGGTGTATAAATAACAACTTTAACACCTGCAGAGTTATTCTTTGTCGTTGTGTAATGAATCTTGATATTTAAGTTTTGACCATCTGAATGTTTCGTACGAAGAGTATGTTCTTGACTAAATTCACTGTTCTTTGGAGAATTAATAACAGCAAAATCACTCTTTTCAAACCCAGAATCCAGTGGTTTAACACTCAAAAGCAAGAAATGTTCTAACTGAACAACATGAACCGGACTTGAATTCCCCTTTTTCAGAGTATTTCTCCAATCTTTCTTTGCACTTCTATCATACAATCTATATTGAATGTCAAATGGCAACAAATTCTCAATTTCTAATGGTGCAGAAAGAACAACCTTCATATGAGGATAGGTTCTGATCAATGGTTCAGTTGCATCAAACTTAGCTTCTGCTTGGAAGAAGAAGCTTGTATTATCACCCTCTTCTTGTGATTGACATTTAATAGATAATGGACCTTTAGACAAACGTTTCCAAAACAAGCTATTATCAGACCAACCAAATGGAACCTTAATTTCTGGCTTAATAAATAATGGTGTGTCATAAACCTCATTAATTGGAAGAGCTCTAGATTTCCCTTGAGCAATGAAATAACACTTCTTACCTTTAATAGATATTGGAACTTGAGTATCATTTTCAATTGTAATGGTAGATTTTAATGTAATAACTTTAACGTTATCTTCTCTCAAAGTCACATCAACTGCAAATCTATTATGGATACTATTAATAGCAGGTTCCAACATATAAACATCTTCACCTTCACCGGTAACAGGGACATTTCTAACAAATTCATACCCTGAATCAATAAATTCAATACCCAAAATACCAATTTGATTATCAGTATCCAAGTTCTCACGAATCTTTCTCCAATCTTCAAACTCCCAAGGCTTTTCTTCACAATCTTTAACAAGGGTCAGTTTAGAACGATTTTCTTCTGTATCAATCCACACATTAACATCAAACCCTGTATGGTTCACAATAATATATGGTTTTTCTGAACCTCTTGGTTTGATTTCGGTTTCACCAGAAATGGATGAAAACACTTGAGAAAGCAAAGCAATAGAACGAGAAGATAAAGTGACTTCAACTAGTTTTCTTGAAATCAAATCAACGGCTAGTTTTGGCTTTGGTGTGATTGACTTTGAAGCATGCATAGCAAGAGACCAAGGTTCAATCAAAGGTTCCCAAGCAGACCTTGCATAGTTAAAAATGTTAACAAATGATTCAATATTAGTATCTGCTTCAAGATCTGTGGACCAATTCTTAGCAGTGACATTAAAAGGACTAATTGACATATCTAAAACTGGTAATTCATGAATACTACCAATCAAAACTAAACGCAGACCTTCAAAATCAGCAACCAGTTCTTCAGACTTAATTACCAAGTCATTTTCTTGAACTGATTTCCTTCTTACTGATTTAACAGAAGATAAGGATGAGACAATACTTGGTGCATATCTTGCTAATTTATGTCTGAACTCTTTAGTGAATGTGGTATATGTTTGTCCATCAGAATCTTCCTTTGGTGCTTCAGGTTCTTTCTCAATATAACCATTCTTTTGAGCTAAATCCACAGCTTTATTAAAAATATTGACGGCTAATCTAATATCAATAACAGAAACTCTCATAACAAGTGGCTCAATAGAAGCTTGAATTGATGTCAGAAATTTCTCCGGTGTACTACCACGACCATCAACAACAATGGAAGAAGAGAAGTCGTCGATAATTCTCAAACGTGTCCCTTCATACTGATCAATCTTACATAAGAACATACCAACATTGTTAGCACTAATAGACATAATGTTTTGACTTGAGACCAACAACTGTTCAATCTTGAAAACAATGGCTTCTGAATCAATAACTGTTGGATCTGCCAATAAAATCAATGATGTGTTCACAATATCAACAGTATAACCAAACTTTGATTGTGGTGGGGGTTTATCTTCAACAGTATCGTCGATCATTTCTGGTTGTGCAGTTTTGTTGTTATTAGAAGAAAGAACTCCGAAAAACGATTGCAATGCAAACAAATAATCTAAAGCCAGAACAATCTTTGGACTTTGAACCTTCAACATCATCACTGTATTTTTATCGACTGGATCGCCATATGTAGTGATTGTAGCAGCAAATTGATGTTTATCACTGGAAATTTTTGGAATAATTTCTTTAAATTTGCTATCTCTCATTTCTCTACTATCTTCAGCAGTCAAAGCACCAAAGTACACTTCAGAAGAGTAATGTGAATTTTCTTTTTGTGAAAATTGTACACCAATGTTTTCAATTGAAAACTTTGAGATTGCTGTACTCTCAACATCTGTTAAACCTTTAGTCTTATCAAAAAGAGTCAATGAAACCTCTGGAGCTTTGAATGTAAAATCAATTTTTGGATCTTCAGGATCTCTAATAACGGTGGAATTAGAAACAACTGGAGTTTCATGAACTTCATATGTCGCATCTGGTGCAATGACTTTATTAGCATTCAAAGCAGCATCTTCAACTTCTTCCATAGCATTTGCATCTTCTTCATAAACAAACACATTTGGGACTGTTTGTGATAATTGATTCAAGTACAGTAACTGTTGTTCTGTTAGTTTAGCATCTAAATCAGACATTCTACCATTAATAATTGTTTGAGCACGAGCATTTGTTGCAGCCTCATCATAATTAATATTAAACAAAATATCAATATTATCAATCATTTCAAGAGATTGACTGACATCACCATAATTTAACAAAGATGTTAATCTTGTGGAACGTAACCCACAATCAATTAAATTTAAAACATCACCATCTTTTCTAATGAAATTGTTAGCTGCTGAAAATTCACCAAGATAAACTGTGACATCATCATAAATATCTTTATCATAATCAACCAATGTTGGAAAAACAATAATTGGAGTTTCAATTGTGACATCAAACAATAATGAAGTTTGCTCCTGGTTGACTTGATTAAAAGCAGCATCTCTGGCAGAATCATATAACGCTTTCATCTTTTGGAACTTACTCAAGAAACTTAAAATCTTGTTCAAAGGTTCTTGAACAAAATTCAATCTCAAAGAACCAGCCTTGAATGTAAAACTTGATGAATAATCCAATTCTTTACTAGCTGATGGATCAAATGTTTCATAAGTAAATTCTGCCAATCCGTTACCTTCAAAACTTAACAACTTTCTTAAAACAGAATCTCTATTAGCACCTTCATTAATTTCATCATGAAGAGTTAAAGCGCCTAATTTGGCATAAACCTTCATCTTTTCTGGCAACATGAAAATATTGAAATGGGCAGTTGTAAGTTGTAATGTGGCCAGTTTGATACCATCATCATTAAGAACCAGAATGATACTATCTAAATTGATGTTACAACGTAGTTGTTGAGGAGAAGTGCCTAATTCAGAAGCATCATTATGTCTTAAAGCATCTGCTGGTGTTTCCTCTGGGTTTGGATCTGTGAATGTTGTCAAAACAAAATTCAAAATAGTTAAAATACTATTTCTTGTGACAATAACTTTCAAAGCAGATAAATCCAAGTCGATATCTTGATCAAAAACTTCAATGTCTTTGCCATTAAATGTAACTAATCTTTGTTTTCTTTGGTAATTTAACTTGAAAATGTTTTTCTTTTTCTCAACTTGTTCTTGTTCTGTAAAGTTATCAGACGAAATTAATTTCTTGAATTCAGATGGAGCATTTTTTTCAACCCAATCTTCAAGGTTAAATGTTGCCAAAGTTAAATCAACATGCATATCTGTAGCAGTCTTAAAAAATTCAAGCTCAAATCTTTCAGCAATCAAATCAACAATAGGATCAGCAGCCATAGTTTTACCATCAGTACATTTCAATAAACTCAATTCAACTTTATCAACATTGAAAAAAAATTCAAACTGATGTTGTGCAGCACTATTGAAAAGAGCTTGTTTTGCAACACTTGAAGATTCACTAGCACTCAAGTCTTCAATTTGAACACTAGGATCGTCAGGTTTCAATTCAAGAGGCTTTGAAACAGGAGAATCATCAACATTTTCAGTTGTTGGATTCCCTCCAGGAACAGATTTTTCAAGAATTTGCATCATAATTTTATATTGATAATCATTCATTTTAGCATGAAATCTTGGTAAATGGGCAGTAGTTTTAATTTTTGCCAGATTGACATCTTTTGGTAAAATTGACATTTCAACTAATAATCTCATATCCAAATTATCCAAAATCATTGAAGATCTATCCATTTCACTATGTAATTGTTCAACTGTTGACTTAATTGTTGGGCCAATTAAAATTTGGGTATCTTTTAAATGTAAATTATATTTATCATACATTAATTCATTCAATGTACTTTCTTCAATCTTTGCATAGTCTTCTGGACTCAAATTTTTAATTTCATTGGTTTTTTCTTTATCAGCTAAATCACTAATGACACTAATATGACCAGAATCAATAACGGCACAAGGAGATGACCAAGAATTTGGATCTAATGGTAAAATAATCAATGGAGCTTGAAGATCTAATTTAGTGTTCATTGTTTTATGATCTTCCCAAATAGCTTCTAATCCCATTCTTGTTTGAGATGCTAAGCCTTCAACAGTAGCTTCAGCAGCATCCATGATTGCACCCATAGTTTCATCATGAATAGTTGGTGGGTTAAAAAATTTAATAATTTCATTAATGAATTCAACATGGTAAAAAATTGTCATACTTTTCAATTTTGCTGTCAAAGAAGAATCTGCTGAACCATCCAATGGATTTTTCTCAAAAGACATTTTAAAGAATGGATCAATGTCACGATCAGTTCCATCCAACTTAAATGGTTTGACACTAACAATGTGTTTATATAATGAAGTTTCTGAGCCATCTTCCACTTTCCATTCTTGAAGAGAGAAATTTGTCAATAAAGAATCTGGTCTTTGATAAACTTGGACAGAACAACCTTCAAACATAAATTCTGCTAAATCTTTTCTAGCAAATCTATTTTTAATTGTAAACCCACCTCTCAACAATTTAGCAGATAACTGGAATTTGACACGATCTCTTGGAACATTAATGGCTTCTTTCAAATCACGACTTTCATCAAATTCAATAGCATCATAAAATTCTTCTCTTTGTTCATCAGTAAGAACGATTTCACTATCATTACCATTGTTATTTGCAGTATTTGGATTATTCCACCAAGAGAACCAACCTCCATTATTATTGTTGTTGTTGTTGTTATTTGTAGTTTGAGAAGTTGTTGTAACATCTGAATGTTGTTGTTGTTCTGATTGTTTAAGTTTATCTTTTCTATATTCAGATCTGGCCAATGTTCTGAAAAATTTGATGTCATCATAAGACAGTCTTTCTTGTAATTCATTAAATTCTGCTTCTTTACTTGGATCTTTTAATGGTTGTGAAGTATCAGGTAAAGCCATTTTTTCTTTCCACAATTTAATATAAGCTTTTCTATCATCACGACGTTGAGCAATATAAGCCCATGTCCATTTATAATTTTTTTCATGAACCTCACTTAATACAGCTTCACCAGCATATCTAAACCATTCTTTAGCATGACCTTTTAATGGGACATTTGGTTTAAATCTCTTAAATTTATGAGTTTTTTTATACCAATGATATTTTGAAGCTGTCCATAATGCATCTCTATATTGATCAGAATCTAAATCAAGTCTAAATTCTTCAAAAAACACTTCAGTTTTATAATGTGGTTGAGTTTCTGTAGAGCCCAATTTATTGACAGTTAAATGACCAGTACCATTAACAGGTCTTAAAATAAATTGAGTAAATTCTTCAAATTCTGAAAGATTTTCTTGATTTGTGATTGAATTTTTGAATTTTTCCAACAATAAATCATAATTATCAGTATAAATTGATAATGTCTCTGTATTCCAATAACAACATAAAGAGTTCAAAGTTAATAATTTATATGATAAATTATTTGCGATTGAAATAAAAGTTGGTGACCAATTTTCATCAGTAGAAACTGCAGATATTTCATCTAAGGTAACACCAATAGAATAAGGATGATCAGTGAAAATATTTTCAGTGTCTTCATATCTTAAATGGATATTTTTGATTGTTATTTGTAAATTATCAACAATTTTAGTAATTAAACTATCAGAAAAATTTTGACTTTTCGCAGCATCAGCATCAGACATTAAATTTTGTGGATTTGCCTTTTGCATTTCTTCATCATCACTTAATCTTCTTAATTTAAGTTCCATTTCTCTTTTAATTTCTTCCTCATAGTTATAAGTATTTTCCATGAATGGTGAAGCTAAAAGATAAACATCTTCAATTTTAACTTGAACAGGTTTACTTTTCAAATTAGACCAAGGAATTTGCAGGGTTAATAAACCCAAATGACCAAACTTGACATCAACAGGTAATTCAAATTTATCTAATGATTCTTTTTTTAACCTTAAATCACGAAGTTTAACATCACCACTCCAAATACCAATATTTAATTGTTTTGGATCAAAGTTCTCCACATAATTACCCTATAAAAAAATTGTTAATTAAATCATGAAATTTATTGTTTAAAACTGTTAATCACTTACTAAGAATCTGTTCAAGATGCTTGCCACTATTGACTCTAGCATGGCTGAACGTTATTAGGATCGTTGTAGCAAAAGTTGGAACTGAGATCAGTCTAGTTGGAACAATAAAAAATTTGCTGAGTGGAAAGATCTATAGTATTAATAAACAGTGTACGCCCAATTCCTCTTTAATATTGTTGTAATAATGCTGATTTGAATTGGAACTTTGATGTTTCAAGACACAAAGTTTTGTTTGTTTGAGCAGAATGCAGCCAAGGACCAAAATTATCTCGAACGCGTTGTGGAAATTTGTTTAAGAGCAACAAATTTAAAATTAAAGATGAAATTTAAGATAATTTTGTTGATTTAATTGTTGAATTATTATTTAAGTAGTTTAATTCAATTGAGTAGTTTTTTTTTTGGTAAAAATGAGGTAATTTTTGGGGAGGTTTAAATGAATCTGAGCTAGTTTGTGGTGCAAACCACTTTAACTTTTAATATATTTGAATTGAATTGATTTATACTCAATTTGATTAGTTCAAGAGACTTGGAGTTTCAATTGGTTTTATAACTATCTGAATAAATATCAATTTATGATTCAATTCTTTTTATATTTATTGTAATATTATTAAAATAATGAAAATTGTTAATTTCCGAATTGATGATAAAAATAAAGGATAATTATGCAGCAATAATTAAAATCCTTAATTTCTTTTATTATTTTAATCAACGATGTCAGCAGCTTTTAGAAAAACTCTTGGATCAGCTTTTTTTTTAACAGCAGGTTATGTTTCTTTTTGTAAACCTTGGGCAAGTGATTCCAAAGAATTAAATATTAGAGATTCAGATGAACAAAGACAAGATATTGTTGAAGCTATTAAAAAAACACCAAATTATCAATTATTAAAAGCAAATGATGAATATTTCCAAGATGTTCAATCTTCAAGAATTCCAAAATTACATCAACCAAATCATGTTAGTCAAGGTTTATTATTTGGTCCTCAACATTTAGAAATTGATCCACTAGTTTTCATCAATCATAAAGATAAAGAATTAGAAGCATTTTATCATTTAGGTGAGAAATTAACTGCTTCAGATGGTAATGTTCATAATGGTGTCATTTCCACTATTTTAGATGAATTTTTATGTTTTTGTGGATTTCCTTATTTACCAAATAAAAGAGGTGTTACTGCTAAATTATCAATCAATTTTATTAATCAAGTTAAACCAGATACTACTGTTGTTTTAAAGGCAAAAGTAACTGAACATAAAGGTCGAAAAGTTGTTATTGGTGGTCATTTAGAAACTTTGGATAAAAATCCACTTAAAATTGCAGATGCTACTTGTATCTTGGTTGAACCAAAATGGTTTAAATATTTCAATTGGTTGAATATTTTCTAAAATATGCATTGTATAAAACAAATTGGATGAATTTATGAGATATGTTTAAGTATTAGTAGTTTTTTAATACAATAATAAAAGAATAATAAAAAAATATTTGAAAAAATATTAAAAAACAAATGCTTCCACTCAGATTCGAACTGAGGATCGCTACATTACTAGTGTAGCGCCTTACCAACTTGGCCATAGAAGCAACTTGTTAATTGAAAAACAAAGTGCATAAACCAGTTCTATAAACTTTGATTATGTAATATTAAGCATAGAAATTTACTTTAATGATAGTGACCAGAATTCACAGAATACTATAAATAAGGGTGTTTGATTAGAGTAACAGAGTTCTTTACTTAATAATGTAGTTTATAATCAAATTTAATTACCAGTAACAAAGACAAATTGGTTCAATTAATTGGATTTACCCAATTTTTCATCGTCGAAAAAAAAAATTGAAAATTTAAACCTCAATCAGAGTTTGAATTGAAAAACCAACAACAACATAAAAAATTTTATAACCTTTTTAAACAATGTTGTTGCGTTCCAGCAGAGTCGTTCGTTCTGCTTTGCCATCTTTAGTTGCTAAGAACTTACGTGTTCAAGGTGCTAGATTACAAAGCTCAATCAGTCAAACCACTGACAAGACTGAATCAACCAATGTTACCCAAGAACAAGGTCAAGAACAACAAGGTCAAGAACAACAAGGTCAAGAACAACAAGGTCAAGAACAACAAGGTCAAGAACAACAAGGTCAAGAACAACAAGGTCAAGAACAACAAGGTCAAGAACAACGTGGTCAAAGAACTCAAAGACGTGATTTTATTCCAGTTGAAGAATATAGAGCTTTACATCAAGCTAAATTGGATGCTATTGTCAAAGATTTGGATTCCAAATTTGATGAAAATGCTAATTCTAAAAAATTGTTAAATACTCTTGTTGAAGATATTGAAAAAAATTTAATCATTGGTAAACAATCTGTTCAAAATCGTAAGACTTTGGCCCCAGTTGTTATTAGAATTATGAATAAATCTATTGATGAAATTGAAACTGTTGATATTAAAACAGTTCCAGTTACTCCACAAGAAATTTTAAATAAAGCAACATTTTATCAAATTGCAGATTCTTCATGTTTTGAAACTGTTATGAAATATGGTTTAATTAAAAATGAATCACAAAGTGTTTTAAATTTATGGGTTTCTTATTTACAATATTTATCAACTCAAAAAAATGCTTATCCAAATGAATCTACAAGAATTTATAGTTTAATTGCTTATTTAAATACTGCTTTAGAAACAAAAACAAAAGTTAATGGTGAATCTTTAAAAACTTTATTACAAGTTAAACGTTTACCATCAAATGATCGAATTGTTAAAAAAATTAATGAATTATATCCAAATTCCAATCCAAAAAATAAAGAATTAAAACAATTAATTGATGAATTATATTTGGCAGATAAAGATCCAAATTCTTTAGTTGGTGTTAGTAATGCTTTATTTGCAGCATCAAGATATAGAGCATCTGAAGTTTCAAATATTTATTCAACAACTTTAAAAATTTCAGAAATTACTAAAAAAAAATTAAATCAAGAAACATTAACTGGATTTATGTGTGCTTTTAATAAAATAAATAATAGTGATGAAGCTATTAAAATTTGGAATTCAATTTTAAAATCTAGATATATTCCAACTACTGCATCATGGAATGAATTATTAAAAGCTATTTCTAATCGTTCAAGTTCAAACCCAAATGCTAAGGAACAAAGTTTAGCAAATATTGAAGGTATTTATAAAAAAATTCCATCACCAAATGATGATTCTATTGCAATTTTAATTTCAAGTTATAATAAATTAGGAGCAACTGATAAAATTAAAGATTTAATTACTGAAAAAAATTTAAATAAAAGATCAGTTGCATCTGCTTATTTAGCTGGTTTAAATGATGTTAAAATTGATTTACCAAAAGCTAAAGAAATTATTTCAAAATATCAATCTAATGATATTCCATTAAGTTCTGAAGCTTATAGTAATGTTTTATCTTTAGCTCATGAAGATAAACAAGATGAATATGTTAAATCTTTGTTAAAACAAATCAAAGATGATGGTATTAAATTAACTGAATATGCATTATCTTTAGAATTAGATTTAAGAATTAGAGATATCATGAATAATGGTGATATTCCATCAGAACTTGTTTTTGAACAATTTTCTGAATCTTTAAGAGCTAATAATGCTTATAATCCAGGTGCAGTTATTGAAGAATTAGCTAAATTAAGAGCATCAAATACTTTAGGTCAATATGTTACTTATTTACAATCTAATAATTTATGTACACCAAATGTTTTAAGACATTTAGTTACAGCTGAAGCTAAATTAGGTAATGTTAAAAATTTTGAAAAATATTTTAAGGAATATATTGGAAGTGGTAGTAAACCAAGTTCAACATTTTTTTGGTCACAAGTTTTTGATTTCTTATCAAATCAAAGATTAGATTCAAATGTTAAATCTTATTATAACGTTATGAAAGCTTTAGGTTTATTAAAATCAGGTTTAAATCGTAATGTTTTAAATATAACTTTAAGAGCTGCAAAGAATACTCGTGATTTAGGTTTTGCTGAAGAAATTTTAATGGATGCTAGTGAAAATCATGGTAAACTTGGTTCATTAAATCCAGGTCTTTTTAGATTTATAAATGAATTTAAAGAAGCTGGTGTTCCAATTCCAGAATATTTTGAAAAAAAATTACAACCAAAAGAAGCAGTTAAAAATTAAAACTTGTTTATAGTTAATTTACATTTGTATATACATGAAAAAAAATAAAAACACCAAAAATTAAAATAATATGTAAAAGATATGCAGACATTAAAAAAACAGAACCCCATGAAACCAATATTTCTCTATAATTCATTAAAAAAAGATCATCATTTGTTAGATTCAACCACATTTTTTGAATTTTGCATAGCTTCATCCCAATATGGTTTTAACCAATGTCTCATACGATCTTTAGCATTAGTTACATTATCTAAAGCAGGTCTAACATCCATATAAAAAGTTGGCATACCATTTTCATCATCAGGACCACCATAATAATCAATAACATATCTAACATCATCCCATCCACCTTTATTATTAGCTCTTAAAACATACCAATCATGTCTATCAAAAGGAGGATCTGGATAAAAAGAATTTGGGAAAATTTTAGATAATTGTAAATATAATCTAGCTCTTGGAGATAAATCTTCAGGACGACCAGTAAATTGAGATAATCTTGGTTGTTTATTATAAAGTTCAGTATAAGGTTTTTCCCATTCTAAAATTTCTTGCCATGCACCTTCATTTAAAAAATTATGAACATCAACCATTGATTCAACAGCATCTTCTGGGATATCTTCTGCTTTACCTTTACGAACCATAGCATTAAACATTTGTTGTGGTGATGGATATTCCCAAACACCAGCATTATCATCAGTACCTCTTGGGATTGATGAAAAAGTACGTTCTGTTGGTAAATCTAATTTTTGACCTGGTAATTTTTGTGTAGAAATATAAGTTGGCATATTATTTAAAGGGTTTAATTCAGTACCATCAGAATCAATTTTTTTTTTCATTGGACAAACAGCTGGTAATTCAGATTTTGGTTTGACTGGACAACCAGCTGGTGAATTTGTCATTGTTGATGTTGGAGTAGTAGAATCATGTTTCACAGGACATTTAGCTGGGGAATTTTGTTGTAATTGTTGTTGTGTGTTATTAGTGACACTATCAGCCCAAAACCAACCCATTGTTTAAATTGTATAAAATATAATAAAATTTGTATTGAATTAATATTAATAATAGTTTTAAATCAAAACAATTTTATTGATTTTAAATAATTTTTATTTTTTCGGATTGGAAAAAAAGAAAAAAAAAGAAAAGTTTAAATTTTTTTTAACGTAAGCGAAAAATGAATGGACATAATTGGACATTTGTGGAAGTGATGAAAATATTATAAAATGTCATTATAAATATTGTTAATAAATTATTCAGTAAATTTTATTTATAAAAAATATTTTATTTTATAATTTAATTTTATTTCTAGGCTTGTGTGGCCGTACCAGAGGTTTATAATTGGATTTTCTGAAATTGGGCATTGATAAAAAAATTGACTTCGTGGCCAAGCTGGTTAAGGCGTGCGACTGTTAATCGCAAGATCGAGAGTTCAATCCTCTCCGAGGTCGTTTTCTTTTTTAAATTTTAATTTATTATTTTAAAATTTACTGTATAAATTTTTAATAAATGAGAAAAAATTATAATTAAACCAACAACAAAAAACACCACAAAGAATCATGGAAACAGAAGAGGAAATAATTACAAGACATAAGAAAGAAAATAGAGCTTTGATTTCTAAAATAACAGGTTTAAAAAAACAAGCTACAAAATCTACAAAAAAACAAGTTTTAAAAAATTGTGAAGAATTAGAACGTGAATTAAATTTAAAACATGAACAAGAATTAAAAGTAAATTTAAAAATTGTTTTCAAGATATTTTTTACTAACTTTTTTAGGATTTTCATTCTCAATTGACTGATGATTCTGAAAATAAACCTGATCAAAAAGAAAATGATGATGATGATGATGATGATGATGATGAAGTTACACCAGAAAAATTATTAGCTCAATTAGAATTATCTAAGAAACAAAATGAAGAAAAAAACCCTGAACCACAACCCCAACCTCAACAGAGGAAAGGACCAAAACGTAATCGTCAAAAAGAAAGATTAGCTAAAAGAGAAGCTGCAATTGAAGAAGAAAAGAAAAAAGCTCAAGAAGAAGCTGCATTACAACCAAATTTAAAAGAAATTGAAGGTAATAATATTAAAGAGTTATGTAAAGTTGCTAATTTAAAAGAATTTGATATTAAACCTGATGGTAATTGTTTATTTTCAAGTATTGTTGATCAATTAAAAATTCGTCAAGGAATTACATCTTCAGTTCAAGAATTAAGAATTAAAGCTGCAAATCATATTAGAAATGATCCAGATACTTTCATTCCATATTTATTTGATGAAGAAACAATGACTGTTAAAAATATTGATGAATATACAGAAAAAATTGAAAAAACTGCAGCTTGGGGTTCAGATTTAGAAATTTTAGCATTAGCAAAAGAATTTAATTGTCCAATATCTATAATGATGAGTGGAAGATCTACGTTAAAGATGAATGAAGATGGTATTAATGAAGAATTAAAATTGGTTTATTATAAACATTCATATGCTTTAGGTGAACATTATAATTCACTTCATGATGCATGAAAAAAAAAAATTAAAAATTAAAGATACTTTTATAAAAAAATGTATATAAATTTATAAAAAATGTTTAAACGATTTTTTAGTTTAAATAGATCACTTAAAGCTAAGAAACCTAAAAATGTCGAACCTATTATTAAATCACATTGTTTATTAGGAAGAAATAGTAATAAATTATCTGTATGTAATTAATATTCAAGATTATAAATTTTTATTAACATTTAAGGCTGGTATTGTTGGTTTAGCAAATGTTGGTAAAAGTACATTTTTTCAAGCAATAACTAAATCATTATTAGGAAATCCAAATAATTATCCATTTGCCACAATTAAACCAGAAGAATCATTTTTTAGAGTTCCAAGTTTAAAATTAAAAACATTATCAAAAATTTATAAAAGTGAAAAAATATTACCATCACATCTTAAAATTGTTGATATTGCAGGATTAGTTAGAGGTGCTTCAAAAGGTGAAGGTTTAGGATCTCAATTTTTAGCAGATATTAAAACAGTCGATGGTATATTTCAAGTTGTTCGAGGATTTGATAATGATGAAATTACACATATTGAAACTTCTGTTAATCCAGTTCGTGATTTAGAAATTGTTACTGATGAATTAATTTTAAAAGATTTAGATACAATTGAAGCATCAATTGAAAGATGTAATAAACAATTAAAAAAAGGTGGTAAACAACATGAAAGAATTGAAATACAAAAAAATTTAGAAATTTTAGAAAAATTAAATGAATTATTAATTGATGGGAAATTATTTAATAATAAAAATTGGACAGAAGATGAAGTTAAAATTATTAATGAACAAAATTTATTAACTTCAAAACCAACAGTTTATTTATTAAATGTTTCAAAACAAGATTTTATAAATCAAAAAAATAAATATTTTAATGATGTTAAAAATTGGATTAATGAAAATTCACCAAATGATGAATTAATTATATTTAGTGCAGATTATGAACATGAATTATTTAGTCAAGATACTAAATTAACAGATTCTTTACATCCCGATTCAGCAATTCCAGATATTGTTAATAAAATGAAAGATGCTTTAAATTTAATTAGTTTTTATACTTGTGGACCAATTGAAGCAAGAGAATGGAATGTTAAAAAATTATCAACAGCTCCAGAAGGTGCAAGTTTAATTCATACTGATTTACAAAAAAATTTTATAAATGTTGAAGTTATAAAATATCAAGATGTTATTAAAAATGTTGATAAAATTACAAATGCAGGAGATGTTGCAAAAATTTGTAAACCTTCAAGACATGGTAAAGATTATATTATTGAAGATGGTGATATTCTACATATTAAGGCGATTGGTGGAAAGACGAAATAATGTATATAAAATTTGTATATAAATGACTATTAATTGTTAGTAATTTATTGTAAAGGATATAAAACAAATTCCATTTCTTTATATCAGAGCGTTTGACAATTTTTAGTCTCATATACAGATAAAGTCGAAGAGCTGGGTTTATATAATAGTCTCTAAGGACTTGTTCTCATCATAAAAGTATGTTGTTTGTTGTTGGTATTAATACATACAATCTATAATTATTTTCAGTAGTTTTAAAACAAGACTAAAAATTTTTCAAGTTTAAATTTCGTTTAAAAATTAAAAAAATTTCTGTCAACTTCACTTGCAGAAGGAGTTTAAAGGAGTTGAAGTTAATAAAGTTGAAGTTGATGTGATTATTAAGTTGTTGTGGTTATTAAAAATGTACTGTAAAAGTTGTAATTTAATTATTACTCGGTGGAGTTTGTAGTACTCCATTTATAAACTCCATAAAGGTTATGGAGTATAACCCTAAAAGAATATACATGAGGGTATTAACGTATTATATATACATTATATATATATTATATACTATATACTATATACAATATATACATCATACATTATATACATTATATATACTATACATCATATATATACTATACTATATATATTATAACTATATACATTATAACTGTATACTATATAATACCAATACCACAATACCACTTAACCACAAAGGTTCTCCATCACAAATTTTAAACTCCGGAAGATTCTCATCATGAGAATTTTAACCATCAATGTACATTTATTAAGAATAATAGTTAAAGTAGTTATAACCTCAATTGTACTTATTTGAAAAGTTATATAAAACTAGTTAAAGTCCATCGTAGTAATGGAGTTGTAATAAAACAATATACAATCCACACCTCAACATGTCTAATCAAGTATTACCTTCTATATTTAATGACACAAATAACATCAAATATCAACTTCCTTCAAAGCATATCCTACCTGGAGCATCAAGATTCTCGATTTCTGATCTACTAAATACTGATGTTAATAGTATGAGTTATAAAAGATTTCAAGAAACTACAGACCCTTTTGAATACGCTTATAGTATCAAGATGAATGCTTTATGTGATGCTGTTACAACTGCAGTCAATTCTGATAATTATAATGGAAATAAAGAAATACCTCCAATCTCTGCTGCTATCAATGACAAATATAATACTCGTTTTGGTTCTGTTTCTTCTTTATCTTCATCAACTTCATCTTCTTCTTCTTCGGGTTCGTTTAGCTCCGCAAGTTCAAGAGAAAGCATATTTTCTTCAAATAATAACTATACAACATCTCCATATACATCAGAAGATATGAACAACAATAAAAGATATGACTCTATAAGTTCAAACAATTCTTTTTCAAGTTTAGATGAATTGGCAAGAGTTTGTGATCAAACTAAAAATAATGAATATCCAATTAATAATTGGATAAATAATCTTAATAAAATTAATCAAAATATTGAATATAATAGAAAAGAACATAATATTTATCCAGTTAGAGAAACAAGATCAAAATCAAAAATTATTAAAAAAAGAAAAATTGATACTCAATCAAAAATAACTCCACAATCTTCTCCTGATTTAAATTCTTCATCAATTAAATTAAAAGAAGAATCATTAGAGAAAGAACATCAATTACATTCAGCTCTTTTACAACAACAACAACAACAACAACAACAACAAGCTAATTTACCAAATCCAACTGATGCTGCATACCCAGTTATAAATAAAAGACAAAGAGTAGGTCCAAGTTGTGATAATTGTCGTTTAAAAAAATTGAAATGTAATGCTGTTACTGAAACTGTTGTTAAAAATGTTGAAAATAAAGATGATTTATTATTAGATCCAACTGGAAGAGTTTTAAATGAAATTTGGATTAAAAAATATTTAACAAATGAAGAATTACAAAATGATTTTAGATTAATGTATTCTTTTAAAAATGTTTTAAAATTCAAACCTTGTACTTTTTGTGTGGAAAAATGTAATAATTGTGTTTTCCAAAGAGGTTATACAAAAGATGATATTATGGAATATAATGCCTTACACAATATTAAAAAAAAAAAAAGAAGTAAATATAGAAAGCATTAAAAAATTTATTTATAATTATATAATTGGGAATTTGGTTTAGGTTAATAAAAAGGAATGGTTTAATATTATAAATTTGTAGTATGTATGTCTTACATTTAAATTAATTTTAATTCGTTATTAAGCCGAAACAATACCCATTGATGCATGAAAAATTGCATAAATTTACATGATCATTATTCAATACCTTATGACCCAATAACATTACCAATATCCTTGAACCATATGATGGATCCAATTTTATTGTCGGGTTTTTTTTTTTTTTTATCGTAAGAAGTTGGGGATATGAAATTAATGGAATATTGGATTAAATCAAGCTGGTAACAATATAATAATAGTTAATTAGTTTAACTATCATCTGTAGTTTAATTTAATAAGTTTAAAATCTCCATATTTTTTTTTTTTTTTTTCAATATGTAACAGGCATATATTGGTGGAAACGTAAGCGCTAATTAATCAGCAGACTAAATACTGTATAAAATATTATATAAAATAGATTGGAAATAATCCGATGATAGGACTATTAATCACTTAACATGAAATAATTTCAACTTTTTTATTAAATTATCATAATTTTCAAGTTTAACAAAAGCATTACAATTTATGTATATATTCAACTTTTGAATAAAAAAAAAATTAATAAATTTAGTTAAAATCTCGAAACTCAATGAGATTTATAATTTATAAAACTTAACAAATATATTTAGATACTTATAATAAATTTCCTTCACTATTAATCAATTTATAATCATTTTGTCTATCATTTTTTTAGCACCGACCAATCAAAGTATCGAAAATCAGGTTCGGCCACATAAATCCAATTAATATAATTAGTTAAAATACAATTATCATTAAAAAATCTTTTAAAAAATGATTAAAATTTATATATTATTAAACTTTGTGATATTAATAGTCATAATTTTAACACAAAATTCTTTTAATTAATTTTGTTCATATTAATTTATTTCATTATTACTAAATAGGAAATCTTCCTAAAATAGTAAAGATAATTTGCATGAAAATTTATGTTGGTTAAAGAGAATGTGTTGATTATTTTATTCATTTTAACCATAAATTATATTTATTTAATATTTAATAATGTCAAACGTTAAAGCTATTGAACAAACGTTAGAACAATATAAACAACAATCAAAATATTTGGATGATTCTGTTTCTTTACAACTTTCAAATGAATTAAGAACCATTATTTTAACATCCACAAAAGATCAACATCAAGAACAATTAAAAGCTATTCAAGTTTTAAATAACGTGTTGAAAGTTTCAAAACCAAACCAACTATTTGTTAATATTTTAGATGATGCTTTAATTGATTCTGTTTTATCAACTATTGTTAAACATACTGGTTCTGAATATTTAATTGCAGATTATTCAATTTTATATGCTGTTTTAAAAGGTAGTATTTTTAATAATATTGATCCATCAAATGGATATATTATTCCAATTTTAACTGCTATTCATAATCATATTTCAATAACTGATGTTTTAAGTTCAAAATTATATACTGAAAATGTTGAATTAATTACAAAATCATTAGATTTAATTAATGTTTATTTAAATTTGGATCATTTCAAATTAAAAACTATTGGATATCTTGTTGAATTTATTTCACGTCTTGTTTCTTCTGAATTTTTCACTATTTTAAGTAATATTGCACAAGATCAAAGATTTAAAACATTATTATCAAAACAAATGAATCAATTAGATACTTCTTTATTAAAAGTATTAAATATGTTAAATGAATTGAAAATTGATGATAATAGTAAAATTCAATCTCAATATTTGGAAAAAATTTTAGAAGATCAATCAAAATTTGATAGAGTAAGAGATAAAAAATTTATATTAGATGATTATTCAGTTTTACAATTAATGGATTTATATATTTTTTTACAAAATCCAAATATTTCATTTAAAAAAGCTTTTCATGAACAATTATTATTTAATTTGGATAGATCAAAAAATTTCCCATTAATTCAAGTTTCTTTTAGAATTACAAATTTATTATTAGAATTATATTCTGGTAAAAATAATACTGGTTATTCTTTAATAAATTTATCAAAATTATTATATTTAAGAGATTTATTACATTATAAAGTTGTTTCAAAATTTTTAGAAATTTGGAATTCATCAAATGCTCAACAAGAAGATTTAATTAATTTATTCCCATTAATTGAATTATTATTAAAAATTTTAAATGATGAATTAGATGCATTTGGTACAAATGCTATTGATAAGATTTTACATGTTTTTAAATCAACAACTTATGAAGAATTACGTAAAATTCAATTAAATAATATTAAAGATGATATTCTTGAACAAGCTAAATCAGAATCAATTTCTTTTGATAAAATTTTAAAAGAACAAGTTTTTGAATTTGTTAAAAATCAAAGATTTTTACAATTAGCTAAAGGTGCTTGGGTTTATTCTGAATTACCTTCTGTTCATTCAGAAAGTTCACAACCTGCTACATCTTCAGGTTATTATTTTATTATTTTATCTCCAAATTTTAAAAATTTATTATATAAAGAATATAAATTCAAAACTCAAAATACTCCAAATATTGATAAAACTGGTACACCAATTGATATTTCTTCAATTGCAAATTTTAAAATTGAAGAATTAAGAAAAGTTGATCCAACTGATGAATTTCCAATAGAACAAACAAAATTAATTAATTTATTAGATAAAACAATAATTAATAAAATTACACTGTTAAACAGAAAAAATAAAATTTTATTTACATTTTATGCAAAAAAAGAAGATTCATATATTTGGTTAGATGGATTAAATTTATTATTAGGAAATTATCAATATTTATCTGAAGAGTTAAATGAGCAATTAAAAAAATTATTTGAAGTTCGTAAAACTGTTCAATTGTTGAATTATTCAAAAGTTGATGAATTAGTTTATAAAAATGTTGATGAAAAACCAACTTTAAATGAATCTGAAGAAACACTTTATGATATAAATGCACTTGAAAATTTAACTCATGATTTTTACTACACTTGAAATTTCCTATTATGAATGAATGATATTATTATACAATTTGAATTTATATACATTATTTCTTACCTTTCTTTTTATTTTTTTTAGAATGTTGTTTTGTAACTGTACGTTTTTGATCAATAACTCTATCATTTTTAGTCTTTTTATAACTTCTATTACCAAAATCTTCTTGAGCTTCTTTTTGTTTTCTTTTTTTAGAATTTAATTGTTTTGGTTGTTTTTGTTGATTTGGTAATAATTTCTTATCACTTTCTTTTTCAAACCAAGTTCTTCTTGGTCTTGATTTAATTTCATCTTTATGTTTTAATAAATTTTCAGTTTTACGTAATTCCATTTCAGCTCTTAAAACTTGTTTTTCAGTTTTTTCTTCATCTAAAATTTCTTGTATTATTTCTTCTTTATTTTCAATTAATTTATTAATTTCTTCAACTTGTTTCCAATCAACTTCACGACCAACAGTTTTACTAATTTTAGAATTTGAATCTTCAGATTGAGCATTTTTAATAGCTTCTTTAACAATAGCTCTATCAGCACTTGATTCTCCAACAAAAGAAATGGATTTACCTTGACGACCACCTCTTGCAGTACGACCAACTCTATGTAAATAAATTTCATGATTTTTTGGCATATCATAATTAATAACAACTTCAATTTTTGGAATATCTAAACCTCTTGAAGCTAAATCAGTACAAATTAAAACTGGAACAGTTAAATTTCTAAAATCAGTAATGGATTTTAAACGTTGTTCTTGAGTTAAAGATCCATGTAATTCTGAAATTTTTAAACCTAATAAACCCATAATAATTCTTAATTTATGTGCTAATTCTTTTCTTGCAACAAAAATAACAATTCTTTGATCTTTTGTAAATTTTTTTAAAATATTAAATAAAATTGAAGGTTTTAAATGTTCACGTTTTCTAATACGTACAAATTCTTGAACTAATCCTGTAGCTGCTTTTTTTGGAGGATCAATCATAATACGAACAGGTTTTTTTAAAGATAATTGAACTAAAGATTTAATTTTAGAATTCATTGTAGCAGAAAATAATAATGTTTGTCTTTTAGTTGGTAATAATTCTAAAATTTCAGTTAATTCTTTTTGAAAACCTTCTTCTAACATTCTATCAGCTTCATCAACAATTAAAATTTCAACAGAATCGGCACTAAAACTTGGAGAATTTCTTAAATGATCAATAAATCTACCAGGAGTGGCAATAACAATATCAGGTCTTGCTTTTAATTCTTGTTCTTGTTGTCTTAAATTTAACCCACCAACTGCTAAACCAAAAGTAATACCATTAACAAATCTAGCAATTTTTTTACCAACATCACTAACTTGAATAGCTAATTCTCTGGTTGGTGTTAAAACAGTGACTTTTGTAGCTGGGATTTTTGAAGGTTTAAATAATAATCTTTCAATAACTGGAATCATATAAGCAGCAGTTTTACCAGAACCAGTAACTGCACCAGCAATGATATCTTTACCTAATAATGCGATTGGGATGGTGGCACTTTGAATTGGAGATGGTTTTTGATAACCAAGAGCAGCTAAACCTTTTAAAACAGGTCTTGATAAAGATAAAGAGTTAAAAGTTTCATGAACATCTTTTTTAGCAGCTTCACCTTCAGCAACTGGGGCGTAAAATTTCGCCATTTCTTCAGGAGAATCTTCTTCTTCTTCAGGTCCACTTAGATCATCATCAGAAATTGGTTCAGGTTCGGATTCTTGTGATTCTCCTTCTTCTTCTTCTTCATCTGATTCTTCATCATCTTCATCATCTTCATCATCATCACTATCGTTCTTAGCACCCATACCGAAACCATCCATAGCCAGGTCATCATCATCATCATCTTGGATTTTTTTTTGTTCAGCACCAGCTAAATGACCTAACCCACCTTTTCTTCTAATAATCCCATCTAAATCAACATCTTTTTTTAAATCATCATCATCTTTTTTTTCATCACCTTTAAAATCCCACCCTTCAAATTGAGTTGTTGTTTCACCACCATCTATATCAAAATAAAAATCAGGATTTAAATCAGCATGTTCTTTATCTTCTTCTTCAATAATTTTTTTATTTTTTTTAGATTTTTTTGATTTTGATTTCTTGATTGATTTTTCATCTTGTTGTTGTTGTTGATTTAACTCATCTTCATCTTCTTCTTCTAAATCTGGAATATCTTCTTCACTATCAGAAATTGTTGGAACAAAGTCGTCAAATGATTTCATTTTGTTCTTTTTAAATTGTTATAAATTGTTTAAAATTAAAATTTTGGAAATAAAATTTTTGGCTCATCGCAAAATTATTTTTTTTCTGGTTCGGGACGCACAGATTTGATGATTTTTGAACAGACAAAATTAACATAAAATTAATGAAATTAATGAAATAAATAAATATAAAGAAGAAATATAAAGAAGAAATAAAGAGAATGTCACTTAGAGAAATAACTGCATATTTTCAAAGAGGTTACCACCAACTGCCCCAAGTCCATTTACATTTTAATGAATCATCACCATCTCCATTAACAATCTTTATACAAATAGTTATTCTTCAATGTTTTTACTACATAACAGCAGCTATATTTTCATTCTTAATTGCTAGTTTGTTAGGACTGGAATTTTCCTTAGACTGGGTGTTTTCATGGTCATACATCACTTTGGATAACACCTTGGGGTATACAATGATTGCATTATGGCTTTTTGATTCATTCATATGTGTTATCTTTATGACTGTTATTGTTGGAAGAAGTAAACTTGCTTGGGATTTTGCATTAACTATTCATGCTATAAACTTAGTTGTTGTATGGTTATATACTGGAGAATTACCTAAAAATATCATGTGGTGGGCTGTTCAAGGTGTTAGTTGTTTAATATTAGTTAGTTTAGGAACTTGGACTACAAGATGGAAAGAATTAAGAGAAACTTTTTTTGAAGGCTTGGTTGATACTGAAAGTGGACAAACAGCTAGTGAGAGACAAAGAGCTGCTATTGAAATGCATGATATGACAAACGAATGATACATAGAATTTTTTAGAAATTATTTATATTAACACATACATCTGTTTTGGTTTTCTAAAGTTCTATCAACTAAACTTAATGTAGTTTTCTTCCTTCTAATTAATTTACTTGGTCCCGTTGTTGAATTTTTACTCTGTCTTGAATTAATGGTATTTGAATTCCAATTCGGTATATCTCCATATTGAACCCCAAAACTTTGATCTTCTGGATCAATTATTCCTAATTCAACTTTTGTTAAAATAGATCTTGTTAATTGTTGAAAAATATTTTCTATATTTTCACCTGTTTTAGCACTAACTTTAACATGGGGGATTTTTGAATCTGTTAAATTTTCATATTTATTAATAAATTCTAAAATTTCTTCATTATTAACTAATAAAGTTGGATCAACAGATCCAATTAAATCCAATTTATTCCCAACTATAACTAATGAAGGATTATTACATAATGCTCTAACATCTTCAACATATTCTTTTAATAATTTTAAAGATTCTTTATTTGTTAAATCATAAACTAAAACAACACCAGCACTCCCACGATAATAACTTCTTGTTAAAGACCTAAATCTTTCTTGACCAGCTGTATCCCATAATTGTAGTTTAAAACGAGCTTGTGAATCTATATCAAGAACTTTTGAAGTGAATTCAACACCAATAGTTTGTGAACTTAAAACATTAAAATCACCTCTTGTAAAACGATGAAGAATGCATGATTTCCCTGTTCCTGAAGGCCCAATAATAATGATTTTAGATAAATAATCATAATAATCTTTGTTTGCTGTGATCTGACATGAATTTATAGTTCTTCTTGAGTCCACTGTGTCCATATTTTCACAATGGAATGTTTTTTCTTTAATTTATGTTTTGATTTTCTTATCTTTTTCGCATCGAATTTCAATATGAGTATTAAATGAATATAATTAAAAAACTACAAATTTTAATTAAATTATTTTTATTATTCTTCTATATCACTAACTTTCGAACCAGGTGTAATATCTGGATAAATATCATATCTACGTTGTTTACGAACTGGTAAAGCAGCTCTACTATTTTCTAATAATTTAGGGTCTAATTCTGCAAATATAATCTCTTCTTCATCTCCAGCTTGTGCAATAATTTTCCCCATAGGATCAACAACTAATGAATGTCCATAAGCATGATATTTAGCTTCTAAATCCAATGCAGGAGAACATAAAACAACATACATTTGATTGTCTAATGCCCTACTTCTTGCTAATAATTCCCAATGTAATGGTCCTGTATGTGTATTAAAAGCACTTGGATAACACATCATAAATGAATTATTTGGTGATCTTGATGCTATAGTGGCTAATTCTGGGAATCTTAAATCATAACAAATTGATAATCCAACATTACCAAAATTTGGTAATTTGAAAACTGTAGCTTTATTACCAGGTTTTAAAAAACTTGATTCTTGGAAATTAATTTTTTCTGGAATATTTATATCAAACATATGAACTTTACGATGTTTTGCAATTAATGATCCTTTTGTATCATAAACTGTTGAAGTGTTATAAATATCATCATTATTACCTTTTTCCGATAATGAACCACCAATGATATTGATATTATATTTCTTAGCTAATGAACTTAAGAATTTTGAAACTTCACCATTTGGAACATTTTCAGCATATTTTTTAAATAATTTTATTGAATATGGGAAATAAAAACATTCAGGAAGAACAATTAAATCAAGGTTTTTTTGTTTTGATAAAGCTTTCTCTACTAAATTCGTCACTCTTTTAAATGATTCATATTTATCAGCAGATGGTTTCACTTGTAACAGAGCAAGTTTTAAAGATTTAGAAAGAATTGACATTTTAATTTAAAATATATGTAAAAGTTTATGTTTTTCCTCCCGAGACATAATCTTAAAACTGTGGATACTACAAAATTAATATTATAAAAAATTGAATTAAATTTATAAAAAACCATTTAAATAAATGTTGGTAATTCAGAATCTAACCAAGTCCATGGATCATTAAATCTTAAATTCTTATCCAATCCTGAAATTGCTTTAATCTCATCTGGAGTCAAATCAAAATCATTAACATTTAAGTTTTGTAATAAACGTTCTTTTTGAGATGATTTTGGAATAACTGCAACACCTCTTTGAGTTGACCATCTTAATAAAACTTGAGATGGGTTTTTATTATGAGCTTTTGCAATTTTAAGAATGGTTTCATGTTCAAATAATGGAGTAGTATTTTTGGCATTTTCATCATCTAATTCAATAAAAGATTGTGGACCAAATGAACTATAAGCAACAACTAAAATACCTTGAGATTGAGCATATTTAACCAATCTTTCTTGAACTAAATATGGATGATGTTCAATTTGTAATGCAACTGGTTTGATTCTAGCACCACGTAATAAATCTTGAACTAAAGCACCACTAAAATTAGAAATACCTAAAGATTTAATTTTACCAGCATCAACTAATTTTTCTAAAGCTCTATAAGTATCTAATAATGGAACATTTTCATATTCAAAATGATCTTGAGTACCAAAACCTGGTGGATATTTAGTATCAAATGGAATAAATTTAGTAGCAATTGGAAAATGAATATAATATAAATCAATATAATCTAAACCTAAATCTTTTAAATTTCTTTCTAAATTTTTTGGAACATTATCTGGATGATGGAAAGTATTCCATAATTTTGAAATAATAAATAAATCTTCTCTTTTAACTAAACCTTCATCAAGAGCTTTCTTAATACCTTGACCAACTTCAACTTCATTACCATAATCGGTTGCACCATCAAATAATCTATAACCTAATTTAATAGCATTATAAACTTGTTCAGCAGCAACTTCATTTGGAATCTTCCATAAACCAAGACCAATCAATGGGGCTTTTAAACCATTGTTTAGAGTGACTAATTTAGACATGTTTGTTATAATCGTTTAAATTGATTTAATTGAGTTAATTGAGTTAATAACTTTGTTTTTTTAAATAAGGATTGGAAAAGGTTTTAAATATTTTTTTGAAACTTTGAATTCGATAACGTCATAAAGCCATACTGATCAAATCTTCGCTTGCAGAATAGTTTAAAGTAGCGGAAAGAAATACAATTTAGTATTAAATAGATTGTTTTTATTATTGAATAGTTGTTTTATGGGTATTGTTATGAAATTGTAATGTTGATTCAATGTGTTTTCTTAATGTCTGTGATTTAGTACTTCTATATTAATCGGTATTAATTGATAAGTGGAAGGTATTAATTATAATAATGGTATTAATTATGATAAGTATTATTATATAATATGAGTAATTACTTGTACTAATCACACCCTTATTCATTCAAACTCCTTATGAGCAAATATTGTATTATACATAACCCACACTTAAAACACTAATACACAATAGATTCAAAACCCGAATAAAATCAATTATAATACACTTTACTACAAATACAATTCACATTTAAACATAATAAACACTTAAAAACCACTAAGAACCACTAAGAACCATCAATTAATTTATTTCCAACTTTTAACTGTAGTTCACGTGACTAAATTTTCTCAAATTTATTTGAGTTTGTCAGCAAAAATTAGAAAACTCTTCTTTATCAAACAACTTTTATAAAACTATTAATTAATTTCTAAAGAATCATTATGTCTCAACCAGAAACTCAACCTCAAGCCTGTCCAGCCAAACCAAAGCCATGTTGTGTCTGTAAAGATGAAAAGGCTAAAAGAGACGAATGTTTGTTATTGAATGGTCAAGATAATGGTAAATGTGATTCTTTAATTGGTGAATACAAAAAATGTATGAAAGGTTTTGGTTTTGAAATATAAATCTGAACTGTTATTTATTTATTTGAAGAAGGAAAGAGAGAACTCTATAAAGTCAGAATGTTTGTGTTATTACTTGTGAATAGTGAAAGTCTTTTTTTTTAAAAATGTACATATATTAAACTGAGGCTATAAAGAGAAGATTGTAGTTTATTAATATAATTTAAAAAACCCTGTTAATGTAAAACTAGAGTTTAAACAAGATTTATTAAAGAATCTTAACATAACAGATCTTCATATTCAACACGTTTGTCAGTTTCCAATAAATTCGAGATTTTTAAGTATGTCGAAACTGTGGTTTAAAAACATGTTTATGTAAAAACTCTTCCCAATTAAAACACTCAACACAATTCAACGAATTTTTGGAACAGCCAGTCAGGTCTTTAAACAGATCAATAGAATACAGAACAGAACAACAAGATCAAAAATGTCAGTCCACAGAGAATTAGTCAATGAAGCCCCATTACCAACAACTTTTAATGAACCAGTTTATTTAGGTATTATTGGTGGTACTGGGTTATATCATTTATCAAGTTTAACACCAGTCGCTAGATTAACCATTTCAACTCCATGGGGTGCTCCTTCTTCTTCAATCACCATCTCTAAAACCCCAACTGGGTTCAATGTTGCATTCTTAGCAAGACATGGTGTTCATCATGATTTATTACCAACTGATGTCCCATCTGTTGCCAATATTGCAGCTTTTAAATCTTTAGGTGTTAAAGCAATCATTGCATTTAGTGCTGTTGGTTCTTTACAACAACATATCAAACCAAGAGATTTTGTTATTCCAAATCAAATCATTGATAGAACTAAAGGTATTAGAAAACATACTTTTTTTGAAAGAGGATTTGTTGCTCATGCTGGATTTGGTGAACCATTTGATTTAAAATTGAATAAAATAATTAGTGAATTTGGTCATGTTTTAGATGGTGCAGAAGATATTAAATTACACTCTAAATATAATGATGAAGGTAAAGATTTTACTGTTGTTTGTATGGAAGGTCCTCAATTCTCAACAAGAGCTGAATCTAAATTATATCAATCTTGGGGTGGTTCTGTTATTAACATGAGTGTTTTACCAGAAGCTAAATTGGCTAGAGAAGCTGAAATTAGTTATCAAATGATTTGTATGAGTACTGATTATGATGCTTGGAGAGATGAAGCTGAACCTGTAACTGTTGAAACTGTTGTTGGTAATTTAAAGGCAAATTCTGCTAATGCTAATAAATTAGCTAGTGAAATCATTAAAAGATTGGAAGTTGAAATTACTAATGGTAATATTGGTAATGATTTAACTGGGACTATGAAAATGGCTGTTTCAACTTCTGTTAAAGGTGTTAAAAGAGAATTATTAGAAAAAATGCACTACTTATTCCCAGGATACTGGCCAATTGAAAATTAAAGTCTTTTATAAGACATATATATATATATAGATATAGTTATACAATTATTTGTTTATTTTAAACCCTCCTTCTTGTACGACTTGGTGAATCCATTCTATAATAATATTTTGGTGATGGGATATATGTTGGAGTTGCAGTAATTTCTGATTTTAATTGACTTACTATGGTTTTCTTTTCTGGTTTAATACCAGTTGTATTAGATTTAGCTGGTGAAATTGGTTTTCTTGGTGAAAATTGTGATGTTGCTATTGAAGCTCTTGGTGAAGACATTGGAGTATGAACTTTTGCTGTTGTTTTCACTGGTGTTGTAGTATTAGTTGTAGTTGTTTTGATTGCTGATTTCTTGAATTGAGTTAAAGATGAACTTTTCACATTTTTAAGAGATGAATCCACTTTACTCTCTTGAATTTCATTTAATGATAATGAAACAACTTTTGGAGCTCTTGTAGCACTAGATTCACTAACAATAGTAGTGTTTGTAGTTGGAACTGTTGGTAAACCTAATAAATCTCTTTGAGAATGACTTAATGATAAATCATTAAATGAATCTTCTGGTTTTAAAATTTTTTGTAAACCAATAATAATATTATATAAAAATAAAAATTGGAAAGCATATAAAATATGTTTTGGTTTTAAAATAGATGCAAGTGAATATGGTGAATGTGAGGTTTGAACTTGTGAATAAGTAAAAAGATAATTATCAATATTATGTTGTTGTTCAAATTGTTTATAAATTAACTCACCAAAATTATAAACCAACCCAGAAGCTAATAACAAGATGATATTAATCATTACTTTTCTAGTTTCTAATTCTTTATTAACAGTTCTTTTCTCAACTTTGATTAAATCTGGATGTTCCCATTCCAATTCTGGAATATTTTCACTCAAATTTAATGGAATTGTAGTGGATTTTGTGGATGAATAATTATATGAATTGATATTAGTTGATTCAATTTTACTAACACTATCATTACCACTACCAACAATGCTACTAGGATTAAAAACAGCAGCTAAAACTTCATTTTCAGTTGTTGATAATTGTGGATCTTTATATAAAGAAGTAGATTCTCTTAAAACTTTGGCTCGTATTGTAGCTAAATTGTTGCCTGATATTTTCTTCTTCAAACCAGTGACTTTGATTGGTGTAGACATGCTCATATTGATATAAGCTTTTGATTGTATTTGTTTTGTTTTGTTTTATTTGCTAGCTGTTTAATTTAATATTCGAGTAATAAAAAAAAAAACATACATTTCCGAGGGCTGATTCCGGCCGGAATTAGAATTTAAATAAGTAAAAAAAAAAAACAAATGGGGCCGAGCTGGGAATTGAACCCAGGGCCACTCGCACCCAAAGCGAGTATCATACCACTAGACCACACGGCCATTTTGTTAAACACGTGATGTTATTATAGAACTACACTACTTACAAATTACATAATCAATAAGTTTTTTCCCCTTGCCCCTCGGAAATGACCAACTTGGGAAATATTACTGAATTAGGAACAAAAAAACATGACCGGAAGTCACCGCCACTAACAATTCAAAAATTTCGTTTGGTGGGAAAATTTTTACTGAACGAATAAAACGGCTGTTGAGATAAGTAAAAAAAAAGGAAACAACAAATTCAATCAATTAAAACAACATCATAAAGAAGTGTATTCAACTATCTCCCATTCACTTTATATCAATTTCAATCTCAATTCATTGATTATTTCCTTTTTGGTTTAATTTTTTTTTTTAATTCATTGATTTCTCCTTCTTCTATTCCCATCCCTCAAATAGAAATAAACAACTGGGAATTTTATGACTCTTTTGATAAAATAATATATATCTAATTAAAAAAAACAAGAATATATTGATCAGAACAAAAATAAAGAGAAATACAAAACATATTAATCTTCTTTTCTTTATGGCTGCTAAACTACTGAAAAGACTGTGATTATATTAACCAAAAAAAAAAAATTAAACACCACAAGAAAACATTTAAAGATATTATTATCAATATATTGAACATACCTCAATGGATAACATAATAAAGTCCATCTTTTGTTGTTCTTCCGGTGACTCAAGCGAACAGCCTCCAAAAAACAACAACTTTAAAGAAACAACAACTTTAACTTCATCAACATCTGCTAAACACAATTCTTCTGCTCCTGCTACTGCTACTACTTCTCCTATTTTAAAAGCATCAACTTCCACAAAGAACAAACAAACACCACAAAGCAAGAAAGATCCTCTGCTCAAACAAAACGATAAGAAGGATAAAATAATAATGAATTCACAACAACAAACTAATACCTTATCCCCAGATAAGGATCAAGGTAAAAATGATATCAATGTTTATGAAGGTACAGACTCCACACTAGGAACCACAGAAGATTCTCATATGCTAGATAAAACAGCTACAAAGACCACTGTTGTTGATAACTCACAACAAGAACAACAACAGCATAATAATATTACAGATACAACAAATAACACAGACAATTTTAATTCTAATAATCTTAATACTAATAATTACAACACCAATAGAGAGATCCAAGTGGCTGAACATGACTCTATAATGGATTCAGGTGATGATAGTTCTGATGAAGAAAATGATGGTTATCTTGATTTAACTAAAATACAACCAGGTCAAGCTCATGCAAAATCTGGTTGGTTATTAGATCCACCAACTGAAAGCATGAAAAATAGAAAATGTCTAGTTTTGGATTTGGATGAAACATTAGTCCATTCTTCTTTTAAATATTTAAGACAAGCTGATTTTGTTATTCCTGTTGATATTGATAATCAATTGCATAATGTTTATGTCATTAAAAGACCTGGTGTTGATGAATTCTTGAAAAGAGTTGGTGAATTATATGAAGTTGTGGTATTTACTGCTTCTGTATCAAGATATGGTGATCCACTATTGGATGAATTAGATATACATAAATCTGTTCATTATAGATTATTTAGAGATTCTTGTTATAATTATCAAGGTAATTACATCAAAAATTTATCTCAAATTGGAAGACCTTTAAGTGATATCATCATCTTGGACAATTCTCCAGCTTCTTATATTTTCCACCCTCAACATGCAATCCCAATCTCGAGCTGGTTCTCGGATGCTCATGATAATGAATTGTTGGATATCATCCCATTCTTGGAAGATTTGGCTAAAGATAATGTTGAAGATGTTGGTCTGGTTCTAGATATTAACCTATGATTTATAATAAATAAATTCAAGTGAAAAAAAAAAGGACAAAAGAACCTAAAAAAAAAACAAGTTTTTAATATAGACAATAATAAATCCCTTTTTTAATTACAACTACAAAACCAGGACTGGTTCTTGATTGAAAAAACATTCATATTACTTAAACTACATCAGAAAAGGATTAAAAAGAGTGGATCTTGTTTTTAATTGTACTAATATAATTTATTCACTTCTAAATCAATCCCACTATTATACACAACTAGTCATATATCCAAAAATTGTAGTTTATTCATCATCCTCCTTAAAAACCGTATCAACAATTTGTTTCTCTCTTTCAGAAACATATGGCTTTGAACCTGGTTTACTATGTTTTCTTTCATTTTCTTCTCTTCTCTTTATACTTGATACTTCAATATGTTTAATTTCACCAGCTTTCTTAACAACACCTGGTAAATGTCTATGTTTAGAAATTCTTCTAATTTCTGGAATGTATTTAAATCTTTCTTTCAATGCTTCATCATATTCTAATTTAGATCTTTCTTTAGTAGATTTAACCTTTGCATTTTGAGATGCAACAGATCTCCATAATCTAACATTACCATCATCTGAACCACTGAAAATATATTTAGAATCCATGGAATATTTAACTTGAAAAACATGTTGCATACGCTTAGTATGGTAAATATCTCTTGAATGACCTTCTCTGATTTTATACAATCTAATAGTTTTATCATATGAACCACTAACAATTTCTTGACCTGTTGGTGAAAAATCAACATCTAAAACTGCTGCAACATGATCTTTGAATACATTTAAAGCTCTCTTCATATTTCTCATATCGTAATAGTATAAATTATGATCTTCACTTGCAGTAACAAAATTAAAAGCTTCCATTGGATTCCATTCAATAGCATTAGTTCTCATTGTTTGAATTAATTTTTGTGTTGGTGAATTAGTTCTAATATCATATAAAACAACAGAATTATCAGAACCACTTGATGCAATGATTGAGGTTTCAGTCTTATTAAAACGAACTCTGGTGACATTATCTGCACCCCATGATAAATTAGACATAGGTCTTGATCTATTTTCATCCCATAATTGAATACTTGCACCACCAGTGACAAACAATGCCTCTTTTCTATGATGATCCAAAGAACTGAACGAATGTTCACCCAAATATGTCTTGATTAAACCTTCTTTACTAACAACACTTTCATCAATGGAATCACCAAAATCTGAACTATCAACTGACCATAATTTAATAGTTTTATCATCACCACAACTTAATAATTGATTTGAACGATTCACAGCAGTACCAGTGACTTGACCATAATGTGCCTTAAAATTGGCAACTTCACTCTGTGTAGTTAAATCCCAATATTTAATAACACCATCAGCTGAACCAGTTGCAATTCTATTTAAAACCTTGAAATTTTTGGAAATTGTATAAATACCATCTCTATGACCATTACCTAATTGACCAACAAATGGTTTCGCAAACATACGTTCCATCTTGGTGGCATTTAAGGCCTTTGTATATTCTCTAGCTCTTTCAAATGGATGTAATTCTGGATTCAAATTTCTTGGAATATTAGATTCTTGGGTATTCCTCGCTGGAACATAATTATCTCCTGATCTACTGATTGTTTTGATTTTCTAAAACAAACTGTTAATAAATTATATATTAATAAAGAAAGTAATAACACTCACCATCTTGTTCTTAGTTTTTAAAATCTTTTCAATACTTTTATTAACACTTTATCTCTCTCTATATTTTTTTTTCTTTTTACATATTTTTTAAAATTTAAAAAATTTGCGATGAGATCACGTGATCATATTTCGGTAAGTACACGAAAAATATATAATCAAATTTCTAAAAACTCAAAATTTATTTTATTTATATGGAGAAATAAAAAGAAAGATATGTATGGTATAGATGATGGATGTGTGTAGATCATAGAACATCACTAATGATCTCAGCGGCTTCCTTGTAAGTTTCAAGTAATTTAACACACTTGTCTCTTTCTTGGGCCAAAGTTGCATCTTCCAACAGCAATTCATCGAAATAAGCTTCTTTGTATAATTTAGTAACTAATCTATTTTGAACAGTTTCTTTGGAGTAGTTTACCAATAGACACATGATGGCTTTTGGAACTTGATCTTGGATCATTTCTCTAACAATGCCGAAATAGGAAGTGATCAATCTCTTGATTAATTCACATTCTAATTGTTCACGTTCACTTAAAACTGGTTCATCATCATCTGATTGTATAGTTGTATCTAAATTAGAGTTGGTCATATTATTGAATCCATTTGGTAAACCATTAACAGCAGATGAAACACTACCTGGACTAGTGACTGTGGATGGGTTTAAAGATAGATCTTCAAAAGCTTTTGGTAATTTATTAACAGATTTACCTTGTTGTTGTTGAGCTCTTTGTTGTTGTTGTTGTTGTTGTTGTTCTTTACCAAAGAAAAAATTTAAGAAAGAATCCTTGGATTCATTTCTTTGATGACTGTTTGGTAATTGTTGTTGAGATGGTGCATCACTTACATCACTAACACTAGAATCAATACTATCAGCATCATCATCTTTATTATCATCATCTTTAGTAGTATTATTTTTTGTTTTAGCTTTCAAAACCTTATTTGGGTCTAAAAATTTAGATTTATCTTGTTGTTCTTTTTGTTTTTGTCTATCTTCAACAACACTAGCCATTGCTGGTGCAGCACCAACAAAACTTGGATGATTAGTATTAATATATGCTCTATGAATTTCAATTAAACTTTCAACATAAGAAATGGTTGGACCTAATCTTTCACGTAATAAATCACTAACAACTTCAATTAATTTTTGTTGTAATTTTGGATATCTAGATAATTCTTGAGTACCACAGTTGTGACAAATTTTCATTAATTCTTCATAAACCAATTCAACACAACGGTGAGATGGGGCTTCTAACAATTTAATTTGTGGTTTAACCAATAGGTCAAAAGCTAATTCTGGAACAAATAAAGAAGGTCTTGGACCAGTAGAGTTTCTAATAGCAGTTCTAATATCGTTTGTTGACAAGTTAGAAGTTGGTGAGATTGAAGCTAAAGATTGACCCAAAACATCATTGTAAATGTAATAAATTCTAGCACCACCACATAATTCTTTGGTACTAATATCCATTGCAGTACCTTCAATAGAGTTAACAAAATTAGTGGCAAATTTGGTCATCAAAGTCAAGATTAAAGCACCACGATCTTCTTTAGTGATAGTATCTAAGCCACCATAAGATGCTAATTCTTGTTCAGTTTGACCCATCAAAGTGTTTAATTTGGCTTTGATATCTGGTAGTTTTTCTCTAATATGAGCCATTAAAGTTTGATTCAACAATTTAGCCAAATATCTAGTACCACATCTGTTTGAAATAGTTCTATAAACAGCATGAGAATGGAAAAATTCTTCTTCACTGATTAAACCTTCTTCAACGCTTCTGTTTAAAGAAATATCTTGTTGAGATCTATTGACAACACCAACAAAACCAAGTCTTAGTGGATAAACTTTACCACTCAAAATATCAGCGGCATTAGTACCTTGATCCATCAAGTCCAGTTTAGACAAGACACCGATAGTTCTTTTACCTTGAGGATCAACTTGTCTTGCTAATTTTAAAGATTCGGAATTAACTAAATCAACATTAGCTGGAGAAACGGCTAAAATAATACAGTTTGGTTTAGCAATATATTCCAGGATCAAGTTTCTAATTTGTTTTTCAATATCAGTTGGCTGGTCACCAATTGGGACTTTAGTAATACCTGGTAAATCAACTAAAGTTAAATTCAAAACTTTTGGAGAATAAATCTTCAAATTAATTGGGACTCTACTAATACCTTTATTTTTACCAGCAATTCTAGAAGTTTCATTTTCAATTTCTTTTCTAATATCAGCAAAATTGTAAAAACGACGACCTGGTAAATGTAAGAATTCACCCCATTCATTTTGAACAGTAGGTTTATAACCTTGTTGTTGTCTTAAATGATCTTCTAAAGAGAATTCTGGTTCAGCAGGTTCTTCAGTAGTTTCACCATTTGGAGAACTTGTAGTAGTGGTTGTTGAAGGTGGTGGAGTATAGTTGTAAATTAATGGGGAATCTTCAGAAATGTTGTTTAATTGTAAAACTAAAGGTCTTCTAGTAACAATACCAGTACCTCTTGGTAAGAAGTCTCTACCAACGATAGTTTCCAAGATGGAAGACTTACCAGAAGATTGAGAACCAATAATAGACAAGATTGGTAAATCTAACGAATCAATACCAGCGTCATAGGTGACATCTTGAAGTTTGTTGACAGTTGGGATCAAGTCTTCTAAAGAAGCCATTTTTGAGATAAAATTGGAAGGGCAACAAAAACAAAGGGTATAAAAAAAAGCAATATAAGAAGAATAGTTGATTTAACGTATATAGACAATAACGATACCACCGGTAATCAAATAGAGTTCTCAGTTGTTGTTTTTTGCTCTTGGAAATTGTTGTTTATTTAGGACCGACAGAATTTCAACTTTTTTTGTTTATTTTTCATTTGGCCAAAATGGAGAAAATCATTACATAAGGAATTATGTCATCAGACACCAAATCAAACAGGGTAAATAAGTTATTATGCAATATTATATAGTGCTATATAATATTATAACTATGCGTCTTAAATGATTTATTTTTTAGCTTTCTTTCTTACTAAAGTGTTTAAATTGTTGACTTGACGTTTAACTTGTAGTGGTTGTGGTTGAACTGGTTTTGGAATGGCAACATATGTACCAGTAATAGGTTCAATTTCTTGATTTAGTTGTGTTTCTAGATAATTAGTCATATTTGTATAAGCTTCAGATGAACCTTCACTAGTGGAATAATCTTCACCTGTAATATATTGTTTTAGTTTCTTGAAATGTTTCAAAGATAGTACAATTATTACATCATCATCATCAGTTTTAATATCCTTCAAAACACCTTCAACACCAATAACAGAAACAGTAACACCTAACCTGAATTCTTGTCTTGCAGTCAATTCAACCCAGAACTGCTTTAAAGAAACATCTCTAGCTCTATTATCGACAACTAAGTGTTCTAAAAACCTGGCCTTTGGATCATCTGGGAAAACTGGGATTTTAAAAACTGCAACATCATTATCATCACCATGGAAAATATCACCAACATTCCAATTGTTTTGTAATGGAGCAAAATATCTTTGTATTATTTTGGGATCTTCAGCTGGAATTTGTAACTTACATTCCAATTTATGGTTTTTTTTATCAAAACAATCTGATATAACGGTATCAAGAGATTTTAACCACCATTTTAATAAACCTTCACCACCCAAAACATGTTTTTTTGGATTTTGTGAAGAATTTGGAAATAAATATTGTGGTTCAGCTCTTGTGAATAATGCAATTTTAGTTATTACTGGTGTTGGATAATTTGATATGGTATATGATTGAATTTTTTCCGGTTGTGTCAAATTACCTCTTAATCTTTCAATTAAAATATTTAACGCATCTTTTGTAGATGTAGATTTTGTTATACAACCATTAGTTTCTTTAATAACCCCTAGTTTATCCTTTGGTATAATACCTGTTAAATAATGATCAATCGATAGTGTTAGGAGGTATTTTAGTATAACTTGTGTAATTAACCCATTTTTAGCATTTGAAGAATCATATCCATTAGTATCAGCTTTTGAGACAAATAGTAATTTTTCAGTAGTATTCTTTGTATAATTAATCGTGATATATATGAATATTTCCAACCCAAAGAAGATTAAACCATCATGACTTAAACTAATGAAATGTTCAGTTTTAATTGTTTTCAAAGAATCATCATTTGGTTTTATTGCTTGTGTAATTAAAGGATGTGTATCTCTTGGATTTGTTTGTAAATTGAATACTGTGTACTCAAAACCTTTTGGTAAAACAGCTTTCAACTGTTCATTCAATGACATATTGGGGGTTTTTATATAAATTGTAGATTTATTAATTGTAGTTCAATATGTTTTTTTTCATTAAATCTCGAACGCGTCTTACAAAAAATTTAAAACATTTCAATCATTTCTATTAAATTAAACATTAAAATTAAAGTACAAGGAAAAAAAAATAATTAATATAAATACTTTTAACTGATAATTCACGCAACAATCACAGCGTAGGTCCCCAAAACAGCCAAAACACCAGCAGTAAAAATACCCAATGCGATCAAAGTTATATGGAAAGTACTTAATTCTCTGTAGTATAATTTCAAATAAAATGCTAATGGATAGATGATACAAATACTAAAACAAATTGTACTCCCTAAAAATGACATGATTCTCCCAAAATCAGTGAAAATTAATGAAACAATAAAGAACACTAACGTAACTAATAAACGATTTGTGAATCTCAATAATGAAGTCTTTGCTGGTGAATATGGTTTTGAATCTAAAACTATTTGATCAACCATTGTAATGATTGGTCTTGAAATCAATGGACCTTTAGAAATTGGTAATAGACCCATTAATGCACAGATAGATAAATAAATCCATTGAGGATTACCTTCAGTTAACATTATAGATTTTGTAATTTGATCAGAAACATTATTACCAAACATTAAATATCCAATACTAGCCATAATAAAATCAACAAACCAAGTGAATGAAAAAATTATAGAACATGAAGATGAATATTTTGAAGGATGTTGCATATCTCTATATAATTCTGGGAAAATAGCATGACCACCAAATGGTGACATAAAAATACCTAAACTTAAGAATAAATGAATGAAATCTATTGGGAATAATGAAGTTGGTGAAAATGCAATTAATGAACCTGGAGCTGTTGTTTTTAAAAGCCCAGAAATGATGACGATGACAACAATTAAAGAAGTGGAAATAATACCAATTAAACTCAAATTTGATAAAACATCTAACCTAACAAAACTTAAACCAAAAAATATAATTGAAATAATAACTTTAAAGAAAAACTTGTTGTAACCTGATAAAATACTAAAAGAATCTGAAAATAAAATAATCATGGAAATACCTGCAGATAACAAATCAATAGTAAAAGTAGCAACAACAATGAAGTGTGCAATAGTGCCATATGAATATTGTGCAATATCACCATAAGTTTTCAATTTTTCATTTTTTAACAAACATTTAGATAATAATCTTGCAGTATATTGTGAACTTATTGCACAACCTAATAAAATTATTGAACCTGGAATCCAACCTGCATAACTCATACCTAAAGGTAATGATAATATACCTATTCCAATCAAAGTATTAATCCCATTAAAAATTGTTTGTGGAGCTGTAGAATTCCCAACTTTTGATAAAACCAAACTTCTAACACTTCTTTGATCAGGGAGAAATACGCTTAAAGTTTCATTATCTGCAGGTCTTATAGTATGTGTTTCTGCAGTGATAGTATCATCATCTTCACCATCTTCTGTTGCATGATCATCAAATTCCTCATGGAAAACAGATCCGTATGAAAGTGGATGAGTTTGATGATGTCCAGCAATAATTGTATCATCATCATTTGAACCTAATAAAGAAGAACTAACAGTTTCATAAGATGATGTAGAAGTTGTAGCAGTGACAGTATCAACATCACTTGGTCTATTTCTATGGTCTAAATCAAAATCAGCATTCAAAAAGTTTGCAGATCGAGAATATGAAGATGCAAAGTTTGATATTGAATTTCTTCCATTAGCGTTAATAATAGTATTATAAAAAGAGGATCTTCTTCTTCTTTGTGAATTATGGTTATTTGAGTCTTGAGAATTTGTGGTTGGTTGTATGTTTAGGGTATTATTTGAAGACATTAAAAGATGATATTAATTTATCAAGTTTATAATGGTTTGATGTTAAATTAACTTTTTTTTTTCACTTTTCATCAAGTGAAATTAATTTTAGCGAATCTCGAAAGACATCTGCATCAATTAACATCAAAATGTAAAAAATTGGGAAAACTACAACGAAAACGGTATTAAATTCTCAAAGTATTTTCATTCATTATCATTCATAAATTTTCATTTCAATTGTCATTTCCTTGGGTTTCAAGGTCTTCAATCATCCCTAAAATTGATAAAATATCTACTCTATTTTTAAAATCTTTCTGACCAATAAACTTATATAATTCTCGAAGCATTCCGACAATTGCATACATTTTTTGTTGATTAGTAACAACTCTTGTTGACATTTCAATTTCTTCCTGCTTAAGTTCATAAATTCTTTGAGAGGATTGACGAAATCTATTAATAATAGTCATATCTTGATTATATTTGATTTCACTTAGTTTCATTGTAACTTCTGATAAATTATTTTCTAGCTCATCGTTGAACAATTCACATTGTTTGTTGTATGTTGATTTTTGTTTGTAAATTTGTTTTAAACTTTCATTTTGTTCTCTTAGTTGTTTCAATTGCTCATTAATTTCATCATCATTACTGTTATTTTCATTATTTTTATCAACAGTGTGTTTATGTGTTTCTAAAAACGCGTTCAATTCATCAATAACACATTTATTTCTTGGAACAGAGGACTTATTTAACACATTTATAAGTGAATCAACACTTGACACAATTCTATTTCGTTGTAAAGTTGTTTGATCTGATTGTGATTTCAACTCGTGAACAACCTTGATTAGTGGATCCAAGTTCTCAGATTGTGGAATATAATTTTCTGATACTGACATTGTAGAGGTTTCAATGAAATGTTTAATTAAAGCCGTTTATTCTTTGATTATGAGCTTCATAATCACTTATTCTCTTTGTTTTCATTTTTGAAAAAACATATCGGTATGGACACACCACATCAACATCATCAACACCATCAACAGAAGCAACAGAAGCAATAGAAGCAATAGAAGCAACAGAAGCAACAGGCAAAGACGGAAATAATGTCCAAAGTTACGAAAAGACTCTTATAATTTATTTAAAAAGTAACTACATTCAAACACACAGGAGGCATGTTAATCATTGACTAATTATCAATTTATGAGTTTTAAAGAAAACAGTGAACTATATTACTCGATTAGGATTTCACTTTCCCCAAAGAAGCATTAATTCAACGTAATGTCATGCCAGAACATATAAACATAATAATTCATGTGGATTGTAGTCACCACTTCTAAATATACTCTTCCTTCGCTATGATTCGTTAACATCTAATTGACCAGTGATCAATTTGATAACTTTTTTTTGTGTTCATGTCTCTGCCAGAGACATAGTCCATATTCTCATACCACAAGAACGCATCAGAATTATGTCCGCAGGTGAAAATTTTTTCACAAAATTCAGTCTAATAATGTCCGGACAAATTGGAGACAAATTGGACAGTTGAGGTTAGGTTTTATAGTAGTAGTGAAGATTGAAACAGTAAAAGATGGGAAATGACCGCCCACAGATGGCAAAAATGATGGACATTTGAGCCCATAGGGACATACATTTGGTGAGACGAAAAATAACTAGCAAAGTGCAACAGTCAACTTAAACTGAGTCAAGTAGAACAAGGAACAAATTACAACAAGAAAACAAGTACTAAAAAAGAGAAGGGGAACTTACTGCTTATATACATTGTTCAATAGAACTAGTTATTTGCTCAGTTTCACCTCTATTGTTAAAAGTTTTTTAGAAATTTGTTTATTTGCTCAATTAACCATCTCAATATGTGAAGAGATCTAAAAGATAGTGAAAACCACTAACGCATTCGAAAGATTTTACCAAGCCATCGATATGCATTAAGAAGTACAAAACTACAACTAGAGTGGGTTTTCGACGCAAAACAAACTACTGTAATCATCGTCATGAGCTCATTATAAATTTAGTTACACATTAGAAGCGTAAAATTGGGTGTGAAATTAGCGTTCCTGGGACTTCATTGGCTGCAGTTAACTATATACATACACCTTTGAAAATTTTGTCTCATGACTCGAAATTATAATGTGAAGCAAATTGATTGAAAGCCAAATAGAGTTTCTCATAATTTTAGACACACCGTTCACGGCTACAACAACAATCTGTATGTTTAATTACAAGCGTTACGTAGAAATTCGATTGAAGGGTCCAGCCGGTATTAATTATATTGCTATAAAGTGATCAAAAATTATTCTTTTTGTAAAGGGGGAAATATAATCTTATTCATCAAACCATACACTAACCAATTGATCACTCAATGAACTTGTAAAACTTTAACCCTTGGTTAAATTTCTCTTTGTTTTGTTTACACCTCTAAAACTCTTTAAGCCCAGCCAAACAACTACAATAAAAAAAGAATTGGCACATTAATCTGCCAACCTTAATTTTGCCCAGCCGAAAACTCTGGTTACAATTGGTCCCAATAAGCTTACTTCCGGCTTTTTCATTGGCTGGGACAACAAGAAGCAGGCACAACCAGCCAATAAGAACAATTCTTTCCGTTGACAAGTCGGCCTGCAGAAGGTGTTTTCCGTATTTGGAAACATACAATAAAAATGAAAAACTTCTGTGATGAGTGCTTAAAGTCAACATGTGCTATGAATATTCAATAAAAACAAACCAAATTGTATATAGATTAAGTTTTAATATGAGCAATATATTGAGTTAGATCTTTTCTTTCCTATTGTTGTTAATCCTGTCAATGTTGTTGAGCAATATTACCGTTTAAACAGAGTTCTTCGTTCATCTTTTAGATTTTTTCGTAATTTAGCTCGTTAAGGGTGTACATGAAAATTGTCTTTAATTTCTATTCATAACTCAACAAACTGCAGTAGTTGCATGTCTCATCAAGAATTTGTTATGCATAATCTGATTAATCTCACCAGACAAGTCCCATTTTCACTTTGCAGATAGTCTCAAAATTGTACAGCATACCTGGACAACTGGGACTGGGTTTCATGCTAGATCTTTTTGATTTTCTTGGGACATTCAAAAACATTGGGACAAATCTCTCTATTTTCCAATATGAGTCCCAACTATCTTTATTGTACACCTAGATAATATAACCTAGAAGTATACCAAGAAATCCCAAGAATTAAAAATTAAGCATGAAAAAAGTCTTGAAAGGCCAATGCTATTGATCAGTTAATAATGATTTTGCAAAAACAGTTTATAAGCGTACATTTCTCCCTGTAATTTAATCTTTTTGATCAAGCTTCTTTTTTTGAATCTTCTTATTTCTATTCTATTTTTGAAGAAAATTTATCATAATGACTTCTTCTAAGAAAGTTTTTAACGTCGCTGTCTTCTTTTTAGTCTTTAGAGAAACTTTGGAAGCTGCCATTATCATTTCAGTTCTACTATCCTTCCTAAAACAATCTATTGGTCAAGATGATCAAAAGTTATATAAAAAATTAGTTAAACAAGTCTGGATTGGTTCTGCTTTAGGTATCTTTATCTGTTTGTGTATTGGTGGTGGGTTTATTGGTGCTTACTACGGTCTAGATAAAGATCTATTTGGTAAGGCTGAAGATATTTGGGAAGGTGTCTTCTGTTTAATCGCATCAGTTATGATTTCCTTTATGGGTCTTGCAATGTTAAGAATTAATAAAATGCAAGCCAAATGGAGAGTTAAAATTGCTAGATCTTTGGTTGAAGTTCCTGAAAGAAAGTTGGATAGATTCAAATTGGGTTACTTGACTAAGAAATACTGTATGTTCATCTTACCATTCATCACTACATTAAGAGAAGGTTTAGAAGCTGTTGTCTTCGTTGCCGGTGTTGGTGTTACTGCTAAAGGTTATAAAGCTTCTTCATACCCATTACCAGTTATTACTGGTTTGATTGCTGGTGCTGCTTGTGGTATCATCTTGTATTATGGTACTTCTTACACTTCTATGCAACTTTTCCTAATCATTTCCACTTGTATCTTATATTTAATTGCAGCTGGTTTGTTCTCAAGAGGTGTTTGGTATTTTGAAACTTATAAGTTCAATGTTAAAAGTGGTGGTGATGCTTCTGAAAGTGGTTCTGGTAACGGTTCTTATGATATCACTAAAGCTGTTTATCATGTCAACTGTTGTAGTCCTGAAATGGATAACGGTTGGGATATTTTTAACGCTTTGTTAGGATGGCAAAATACTGGTTACTTAGGTTCTGTTATCTCTTACAATATCTACTGGTTAGTTTTAATTGTTGTTGTCTTATTGATGTTGTATGAAGAAAAAGTTGGACATTTACCATTCTGCAAGAACTTGACTTTACGTAAGTTGAATCCAATGTATTACATCAAAAATAAAAAGAAGAATGAAATGAATGATGCTGAAAGAGAACAATTATTTAACGAAGCTACTCAAATTAGGTTTAACCAAGATGGAGAAGTCATGAACAACAATACCACTCATTAATCGCTGTTAATAAACTTTTCTCAATATATAATGTCTTTATCTCAATATTTTTAATAGTTATCCGGCACATTTTTGATGAATATATTATGTTATTAATTATAATTTCAAACTAGTAGCTTTTCTTTTCACCAACCGTTGGTATTTAATCATTAATGTACACCTTGCATGCATGTCAAGATATCTATCATCAACACTATTTTACTTGGCTTCTCTTGGTACTTAATACTGTCATAAAACAGAGTTTCAAAAAAACTGGGGTAATTTATCACTTCTCATGAATATAAAGATAAACTTCAATAGAACCTTTTTATCACACATAGATGGTTTAGATAACAATTGTCCCAAACGTTAAATCACTCGTTTCGGTGATGTACACTTAAGTGTGGGTCTTGACCCTAGCGGCAGAAAATTTTCCTCTCAGTATTGACGGACCCGTAGGGCTCAAAAGAAACAGTAAAAGTGTAATTTAAAAGAGTCAAACTTTATTCTAAAACTAAAAGAATTTAACTGTTAGGTTCCTAAAAATCAGGAGATAATTTAAAAGATTTTAACAAAGTGTTTTTTTCTTATCCAGGCTTCCAAATTTGTTTTGTTGAGCAAACTAGAATTCATCATGCATAACAACTTTGGAATAGGCATGAGGATGCTAGTCTCACAAAAATTTTCACAACAGGGATTGTTTTATATGAACAAATTATCAGATTAATCTTCAATTATCCTTTTAGTGCCTTATGGGTTTTATATTTAAACGTACCAATTCCCGCTTGCTATTTTAACACATTATTACTTTACATTATTATTACAGCTAGAAATAAATAAAAAACATACACAAACATAATCAACGATAATGACATCCGCAAAGAAAGTGTTTAACGTTGCTGTTTTCTTTGTCATTTTTAGAGAATGTTTAGAAGCTGTTATCATCATTTCAGTTTTACTATCTTTTTTAAAACAATCTATTGGTGAAAATGATCGTCAACTATACAGAAAATTAGTTAAACAAGTTTGGTTAGGTGCATTTGCCGGTCTGTTTATCTGTTTGTGTATTGGTGGTGGGTTTATTGGTGCTTACTATGGTCTTGAAAAGGATATCTTTGGTAATGCTGAAGATTTATGGGAAGGTATTTTCTGTATGATTGCTACTGTTATGATTTCTTTTATGGGTATTACCATGTTAAGAATCAATAAAATGCAAGCTAAATGGAGAGTCAAAATCGCCCAATCTATTGTTGAAGCCCCAAAGAAGAAACTCGACAGATTTAAAATTGGTTACTTAACTAGAAGATACTGTATGTTTTTGTTACCATTTGTCACTACTTTAAGAGAAGGTCTAGAAGCTGTTGTTTTCGTTGCTGGTGCTGGTATCACCACCAAAGGTGCCAAGGCTACCTCTTACCCATTACCAGTTGTTGTTGGTTTGATTGCTGGTGGTTTGGTTGGTGTCATTTTGTATTATGGTACTTCTTACTCCTCCATGCAAATCTTCTTGATTATTTCCACTTGTATTTTGTATTTGATTGCTGCTGGTTTATTTTCAAGAGGTGTTTGGTTCTTTGAAAATTACGCATTCAACAAAAAGAGTGGTGGTGATGCTTCTGAAGGTGGTGATGGTAATGGTTCTTATGATATTACTAAAGCTGTTTACCATGTTAACTGTTGTAACCCAGAATTGGATAATGGTTGGGATATTTTCAATGCTTTGTTAGGATGGCAAAATACTGGTTATATTGGGTCTGTATTAGCTTATAACATTTACTGGCTAGTTTTGATGATTGTCGTTTTGTTGATGTTGTATGAAGAAAGAGTTGGTCATTTACCATTCTGCAAGAACTTGACTTTGGCTAAATTGAACCCAATGTATTACATCAAGAACAAAAAGAAGAGTGAATTGAATGAAGAGCAAAAGGAAGCTTTGTTTAAGAAAGTCCAAGGTGTCAAGTTTAATTCTGAAGGTGAATTAATTGAAGAAAGTTTAGAACAAGATACTCCAGCTGTTGCCCCAGCTGTTGCCCCATCAGCACAACAACTACAATCATAGATATAAAGCTGAATGTTCATTTTTGTGAACAAGTGCTTTGTTTCATCTGAGATTTTGTAGAACAGTCAATCATTTTTATTTATTTTAACTTTAATAGCTCATTTTATGAAAAGATTTTTTTTGTAGTGAAGTTAAAACCACTCGCGGGTTATGAATGAATTTAAAAACAATAACATCTTGGTGACTGTTGTAATGAATGGTATAAAGATAGTAAAATAACTAAACAGAATAGTTCAGCAAACGATATAAGCTTTTAAAGAAGTTCTCAAAGACGCTCTTCTAACCTGTATTATTGTTTGGAATGGATTAACGGTTTTTTAGAAGAGTTGAATTGAAGATTCAACAAATTAATGGAACTTCCATTATAAAGAAATGAATATGAAAGACCCTTTTGAAAGAGGGCTTTGTTATCGCTATATGAATGTTTTCACAGAGTTATTAAATCAAGGTCAAGTAGTTGCTGTAAGAATAAAAATCAACAGCACAACAGCAATGAATGTCACTGTGCTACAGTGTGACCCTATCCTAATGGTTGTCATAGAGGTATTCCTATTATTTCTTTTCCACTCTTTATATTTGACTCAAATCCACCACTCAAGGACGGTAGGCAGAGTTTCAGCCTGAGCTCTAGGCAGAGAGCAGAGTTCTTTCTGCCATTTGATATACTGCCAAGCTCGAATTTCGTTGTTAGCCAAGTGGTTGGCAAAATACTTAGAATAAAGTACTACATTAAAACAATAGAACTAAATCTAAAACGGCTTGGTAAAAAAAACCATAATGGTGTATTCCATAATCATCATAGCCTGGTGAAGGATTAGAGTTCATTGCAACAAAAAGTAAACACTTCTGCATGTTTAATGTTTGTACTGGGTGTAATTATTTGTCCCGTGTGTTGTTGCATTTTCATCGGTGTGTCCAGAGACTTGAATAATTTTGGACGAGATGTTAAAATATCTCGGGTCTTAAAGAAAAGATGATGTATTTTAGAAGCAAAGCTCTGTGAAAAGCTGGGACAAATGTACATGGTTGAAATTATTATGATGAGAATAGTATATTTGCAAAATTTCCCAACTTTTTATGATATCTGATGGATCAGATAAGATTAGATGGGACCTCCTATTGTGTTTAGTTTATACTTGAAACTCATTCTTTCTCATACAATCTGATAAAAAAATAGACATGCAGATAAAAGACTTAGGTCCTTAAACATTAGTTATATGATGCATATGGCCTGAACGCATAATCAATTCAATCTGCAACTGAAAAAAACTTTTCCATAATATGCCCAGTTTCTACATCCCTATAGAAAAAATTTTATATATAAGAAGATGGTTTTGCACCATTATTACTTTTTTGTTGATCTTTCCATTATTCAATCATATTGTTAACATTTTATAAGAAAATAATTGAGAACTTCTTTTATCTTGTTATAATATAGCTATTGTTTATTTGTTCTTATATCCACAATGACTGATTCAAAAAAAGTTTTCAACGTTGCAGTCTTTTTTGTTGTCTTCAGAGAATGTTTGGAAGCTGTTATCGTTATATCTGTCTTGCTTTCTTTCTTGAAACAATCCATTGGGGGAAATGATCCTAAACTTTATAAAAAACTGGTGAAACAGGTTTGGTTTGGTGCCATTCTCGGTGTGTTCATCTGTTTGTGTATTGGTGGTGGGTTTATTGGTGCTTACTATGGTCTTGAAAAGGATATCTTTGGTAATGCTGAAGATTTATGGGAAGGTATTTTCTGTATGATTGCTACTGTTATGATTTCTTTTATGGGTATTACCATGTTAAGAATCAATAAAATGCAAGCTAAATGGAGAGTCAAAATCGCCCAATCTATTGTTGAAGCCCCAAAGAAGAAACTCGACAGATTTAAAATTGGTTACTTAACTAGAAGATACTGTATGTTTTTGTTACCATTTGTCACTACTTTAAGAGAAGGTCTAGAAGCTGTTGTTTTCGTTGCTGGTGCTGGTATCACCACCAAAGGTGCCAAGGCTACCTCTTACCCATTACCAGTTGTTGTTGGTTTGATTGCTGGTGGTTTGGTTGGTGTCATTTTGTATTATGGTACTTCTTACTCCTCCATGCAAATCTTCTTGATTATTTCCACTTGTATTTTGTATTTGATTGCTGCTGGTTTATTTTCAAGAGGTGTTTGGTTCTTTGAAAATTACGCATTCAACAAAAAGAGTGGTGGTGATGCTTCTGAAGGTGGTGATGGTAATGGTTCTTATGATATTACTAAAGCTGTTTACCATGTTAACTGTTGTAACCCAGAATT